>JACCGJ010011221.1:0-18639 GCA_013407085.1 Atriophallophorus winterbourni | reverse complement strand
CGCTGTAAGGCATTTTCGTTGCTCTGCTTCTGAAGCACGCTTTTAACACGATAACAGAAGGCATTTACATACGCACGCGAAGTGATGGCAAGCTTTTCAACCTGAACCGGTTGAGAGCACAAACCAAAGTACGGGATGTGATAATCAGTGACCTGTTGTTTGCCGACGATGCAGCCTTTATTGCTCACTCCCAAGAGAACCTACAGTCGCTAATGGACTGTTTTTCGTCGGCATGCAAAGACTTTGGTCTAACAATCAGCATGAGTAAGACCAAAGTCCTTGGTCAAGGGACTGTATCGCCACCAATCATCACTGTTGGAAACTGTCAGCTTGAACAGTACATATTTCACATATCTTGGTTCAAACCATTGCGGATAACCTCTCGCTAGGACACGGAGATTGATAAGCGGATGGCAGACGCTGTCATTTTGTCCCGATTGTTGCTCTCGTGTGGGGGTAACCGAAAGCTGACTGTAAAGACAAAGATGATGGTATACAGCGCGTGCGTACTGAATGCTTTACTATACGGCAGTGAAACCTGGGCCACCCACGCAAGACACGAACGGAAGCTGAATGCTTTACATCTACGAAGCATCCGTCGTATCTTGAACATATCGTGGATGGACAGAGTGACTAACGCTGAAGTGCTTTCAAAAGCTGGTCTACAGAGCATGTTCACCCTATTACGTCAGCGCCGCATGCGGTGGCTTGGTCATGTCTATAGAATGGAAAATGGTCGTATTCCGAAAGATCTACTCTACGGTGAGTTGCAATTAGGAAGTCGACCATTGGGCAGACCGCAATTGCGGTACAAAGATGTTTGCGAAAGAGATATGAAAGCTCTTGACATTGACCCCGCGAGCTGGGAAGAACTTGCTCTTGACCGCTCACTTTGGAGGCATTGTGTAAAGCGTCGTCTGCAAGCCGGGGAGGAGCAGATACAGCTCTTGGCTGCTGAACGCAGATCACGCCGCCGGCGTGCAACTGATGCAATACAACAGAGTTCTGACCATCGTTGCAAGCGCTGCTGGAGAGATTGTTCCTCCCGAATCGGACTGTTTAGTCATTCAAAAAGCTGCAAAACATGAAATTCATGCGATTGTGATGTACATCCATGGTCGACATCGACCAACGGAGGCCAACAACAACATGCTACCGGTGTAATGATGATCATGATACAACATCGTCAACTAGATATGTGGATGCTTTAAGAATATGTCTCAATCCATCTAAGTCAACGGGGTACGATGTTCCTTGCTCTCAACTGTATAAGGAGTTTTTCAAGGTGCGATTCTCTCCCAATTCTTCTTTTCAACATACTTATCTGCTCTTTCTCAGCCGGCTTCAACTTCTAGTCTCAAATACGTTGATGATACGGTCACTAGATGCGCTGTACTTAGACACAGCTCTCAACTTCATTAAATGTAATCACTTAAGAGAGCTGCTGGTTTTTAAATCCCGAAATATGTGCAGAACTTTTGTTCACTAATATGTGTGGCGATAAGCGTAACGTTGTGAATCAATCTTCAGCTATCCACAATCAAATCTGCATACCTCAGTTGAGAGAAATTTGTCAGGTATCTAGGAGTTACCATTTCTGAGAACTTAACCTAGACTCTTCATCTTAATTGTATACCTGATAAAGTACACAGGCTCTCATTTTACTCGTTTCGTCTTCGCTATCTTGGCGTTAGGCCTAACCTGATATCTTGCTTCACCTTCTCTTGGATCTTACCTCATCTGTTAACCTACTCTCCTACAATTTTTCTGCACTTCTTTCAAATGACTGTGCTAATAAAACGCTGTATCAAAATTATTTCTCGCGCATGTTCAATTTCTTACGAGCGAACCTTGGAAATTATAATGAAACAACACTTTTCGTTCTGTGATCGACTCATCATCAATATTCTTACCGATAATTCCCATCCACTCCACACCGTACTAGCTAAATCTCAGCTACAACTATTATATGACCATCTCGAACATCAATGTATTCATTTCACCTCAAAATATCTCTGCCCATATACTACTCTCCACCTGATGACGGCAAACAGCCAGAAACTGGTAGTGGTGTGTAGGGGACGGGGATGTGAGCACCACAATACATTGGTCTTTTACATTATTTTTATTCACAGCATGTCCCTTTGCTTAGGGTAGTAAGAAACTGCGGCAATTATTTAGTTGCTATGTGTTAGTTATTTTGTTTAGAAATGTTTGTATTTTATTGCGTTCTTTTTTCTTTTTATTTAATATCTTTTCGGTAAACCTACAGATGAGCCATCAGCAAGAACACGAATCTTCTGGAGCGGAAAGGAGGTGTTTGTCGAAGCTTACGTCATCGGAATCTTCTCTTCTGGAATACGTTATCTGTGTTCATGGACCACATATCCTTAACAGAGCAGGATTCATAAGTCTTTTGATTCATGCTCAGCTCCTGTCTCGGGGAGCCAAATCAACGAATTCTCAGGGATCACAGATCGCTGTTCTGGAACCTAGTGTTTTCAACGGTGATCCGATACGTTTATCGTACGTCTTGATACCTCGACCGAGAGCAGAGGTTTTCGCCGCCGTTACGAGTCAGGTAAGCACAATTTGTTTATTGTCTTATGATTTCTCTAAATTTTTAAATACATTTATTTCGTGTTTATTACTACTACTGCCAATAAAACGTTTTATAAATAAACCACCCGTGCAGGCCTTCCTGCGTATGGTATATGGTATAAAAGCACAAGCCTGATCCAAGCAAAGTGCCGAACAGTCAGAGACTGCACGTGGGCTAAGATACTGTCAGGTTGCCCAGGCCTAGACAGATATGAGGAGGAAAAAAGAACAGAAAATGGTAGTGAGACACCAGCCTGTTTCAGCATGCAACTCATTACTTCTGGCCAATCAATTTAGCATGGTGTTAGCCGCACAGTACAAAGTACTGCACGATTGCTCATCCGTGCGCCTTCGTCCGTAGTTGCTGTCATCCCTAACTTTTTTTCAGCTGTGAAAATAGTAAATTCAGGCCAAGTGCCGCACAAACTAGACTTGACCTGAAATACTGTCTGAATGCCTAGATTTCAAAAAATAATGTCAGTGTTAGTTTGCATACATAGAAGAAGAAGAAGCTGGCATTTCCATAACACCCACTCAACGACCGGTTTTGTGCTGTTTGCACTCACCAGGTCAGGTCAGTACGATCAGTATCCGTTTGCCTGGAAACAGTATGTTCTCGTATGCAATTCATTAACTGCAATTGTCGTTTTATTCTTGCTTCAGTCATTTCATTTTCACTCAAATGTTCTCGAGTCACCTCCAGCTACTCAAATGCACATGAAATCGTGTGATAGTCATTTGGCTCACGAGGTAAACGCAATGCTGGGCTGTGATGCTCATCTGTTTAATTCATTAAGAAGAAGAAGAGAATGACTTTATTCGTGTACACGAATTTTCAGCAATAAAAGGGTGTTTTGTTTTGTGGGTGTTTGTACCGCCGAAGCGAGTATAATCCGCCTCTAACATTCGATCCAAGCAGGTTCTTAGTACACACCACCGCTCATCTCGAATCTCTCCATCATTTGTTCTTTAAACGCAAACATTATCCATCGGTTATCACAACCTGAATGTCGTATCATAATTTTCGTTGCATCTACCCTAAATAATATTCCTTTTGAAAATCATTTTTATCTTAAACACCCTTAATGCCAACTCATGATTGTTTTTTCTTTTCAGCTGCAAGTCTCTATCGTTGAAACCGATGCGCAAATTTTAATCACTCTGGCAGATACAACAACCGATAAATTCGGTCATCTTGAATTACCTTCCACAGAGTATGTCACAATGCCAACAGATGTAGCACAAGCCTCTCTTGGACACCTGGAGAATATTTTTCCTAACATCGATGGCCTGCTTGGATTGCTAGAAACAAATTTGTTCAAACCTGTCTTGCCCTCGCCCCAGCAATATCCGTCGACGGACTCAGATCACAAAAGAGATAGGTCTAATCCACCAGGCCGTCCCGATGAAGTTAGTTTATTCGATCACTCTGTGTCAACGTAGCGCACGCGCTGAGTATTGAGTGCATTTATGCGAGATTCGGTTGATGTATTCAATACTTTTCAGAGTAGGCCCAACTTAAGCAATGGCAATGTATTATTCACTTTTGTATATCCTTGTACCGAAAGCCATGATGCACAGAACCTAAAGTAGCACCCCGTTGCCTCCCTGAGTCAGTGTAACGTTTCACTTAATCTTTTCTCGTCTGTGAGGTCGAACCAATCGACCGCGTGAAAAACTTGATTGTGAAACAGTGACAACGCTCTGTCTGGTATAGCAATAATGAGTTATAGATTGCCGTTTTCTCGGCACTCTCACTCATTACAGTGTTTATTACAGGTGAACTGATTAAACAATGTATTGGGGCGAATCGAGTGACCGTCATCATAAAAATAAGTTTGAGAGCACTTGGTCCGAATATTTTGGGTTGCATTTCGCTTTTGCCACGTTACCGACGCACTTCTCTACCTGATGGTTCTCAAATATAATTTCAGCCGGTACAGTTGAAAGAATCATAGATCAATGCACTGCGACGCACCACGTCAAAGTTTAACATCAGATAGTTTGAGACATTGACGTATTTCATTTCATTTCATATCCTCTAATACTTTGCCGCTTTTGGACCTGGCCAGGCTAAGTTTATTAATTGTGATAGCGGGGCTACTGGCGTTCCATTTCAAGATTGATTTCCCTTGGTGATTAATACGATGGCGCACTACTTGTACAGATATCAGTTTTTGGTTTTTCGGAGCTAGAAAATGACGACCATAGAGGAGAAATTACCGATTTCGTTGCCCACAACGCTTTTATTGATCATGCGATCCGATTACATGTGCCAAATTTATTCAGAAATCTAAGTGATATGCAGCACACACTGTTGGTTCGCCTAATACCTTCATGTTCTTTGTTCCATAGCACTCGTGGATGCTTTAGCCGTTCGATAGCTCGTTCTTCACTCGACGTAGGAGCGATTTCCTGAAATTGTCTCCCTTACACGTCCTTTCATGCCACTGCGGTGGCCTACTCAAAGGTAGACCCTGAAACGTTCAGAGTTTGCCTAAGTCTGAATTGCACTTCAGCGTGATAAATAACGTCCAATAAATGAACAGGTGATGCACAATCCAAAGAAAAGTAAAGGCTGTAAATGTTTACAGTGATATTATCCTTTAAGATAATTCACCGTTGGAATCCCTCCGAGTAGCCAACAAGGTTATCTTTGATTGTGAATCGTTCATTATCAAGCTCAGATTTTTTACTCTGTACGGCAGTCCGACTATCTGATCGCCTGTTGATGTTCGCCCCCTTCGGTCATGGTCGACCATGGATGTTTATCTCATCGCTTGTATAATCATTGCATTTATTACTCCGATCTCACTCTGGGCTGTGCATAATTGGGAACGTTTTTATAATTCTAGCACTATCCACAAGCAGCTCCTGATACCGGAAGATCTGGCTCAGAAGGATTTCCGTTTCCCGATTATGGTCGCAGCGACCTAGATCCTACTGGTTCTTTAGCTGGACGCGGTGGAATGATTCTGGATCCAAGACGCAATATGCCTGGTGGTCATCCGTTTGCTCCTGGTCCTTTTATGGGAGGTCCCGATGTTCTTCCTCCGGGGTCATTGCCTCCTGGGGCCAGATTTGACCCGTTTGGTCCTGGAGTGATGCCCGGTAGACCAGGAATGGGGCGAGCGCCTGGTAGCCGGCGTTTTCCTGATCCAGATCACGCACTTCCGCCAGGTTTCGATGATATGTATCTTTAAGTTTTTACCCGACAATCTACGTTTCGTTTATTTCATCTGCATCTCGTTTTCTCACATTGTATTGAATCCTTATTTCTCGTTAACTTATCTTTTGAAACGGAGTATTTGAGGGTTGGGTGCGCAACGTAAATGTTATTGCACTTAACAGCAGAGCGTCATCCACCAGTCGTAAAACTATAGAGGAATATGCAATTTGAAGCATCCTCAGCCAAACCACAATACGTGTCGCGTCATGGAAAAACTAGAAAAGCAGGTGAAACAGTGCATCTATAAGATTTATTTCCACATTAGCTGTATTTGAAACAGTGAATATTAGAAAACATATTCAGATTGACAAGAGCGGATGCCTCGTGGATGGCTCATATTTGTGATGGAGTAAGCGAAAGCCTGACATACTCAGCGTACATTTCCTCGAATGTCAGATGACAGGCGCGCACCAGGTAAAAATTTCCTACACCGTACAACAACCCCGGAACGGCAGCCAACATTCCAGCGACGAGGGCCTGCCTTCGTCCCCGATAAAGGCAAAATATCGAGCAAGATAGTCCTGCAAAGTAGAAACAAATGAATGTTATCAGTATGTTCCTTTGAATTTGCTTCTATCAGAGTTGAGGTTAGCTTTGATTGTTTACTGGTTATCATCATCATCACATACAGCATTACACCGGTAACACGTACCGAATGCTTAACTGCCATACAACCATGAGAAAGTAAAATCCTAAAAGATAAGGGAAGGGTGGGGCTTAAATTGCTACGGCCCCTATAGAAGAGTAAGCACAACCCACTGGGAAGAGGTGACTACACCTCGAATGAAACATGCATTCAAACAAGTTTCGTGAACGAGTTATCAGGTCTTCTCTAACTGAAAATCACATTCCGCCAAGCTTAAAAAACGATGAACAAAGCTTGATACCGCTCGTAAATTAGAATAATACAACCGACCTGTTCAAACACGATAAGCGTTCGGTGCGGTGAGACGCATAGGTTTAAACAAAATATCCACTTTCAATCACAAACCATGTGACTGGTTTCAGACGATTTAGATCGAATTCACCGTATGCGTGTTAAAATTTAAAAAGGCTGTGTTGTAAGGCTTCCACGTCACCCACTACAGTCGGGGAAGATTTGATGCTGACGTAATACAAGGGCAGTGCTTGTCCGTGCCGATCACAGCTGATTTCAAAGCTTTTTGAAGTGTTACATAATTCGAATTGTGTTCGCGTACAGTGCAGCACATCGACTCAAAATACTGCGATATACTTAACACGCTAGCAACTCGACGAAGCGTGGATTAAATCCACAATACTCTCCCAAGAACACCTTTCGCTCCATGAGATAGAAACAGTAGCCATTTTTAGAAATTCGGTTTTTAACTGATGAGACTTTTGTTTGTGAATTCGCAATAATAGGATTGCGAGCACGAATAACTACGTGTTGATTGCTTACACTGCATGAAAGCACAGGTCGAGAGCCAGTCAGTGTCACACATTCACAAACTGTTGCAGCCCAGGCCAAAAGAAGAAGCACAAGCCTGATCCAGGCCAAGTGCCGCACAGTCATGGATTGCACGTGGGCTAAGATACTGTCAGGTTGCCCAGGTATAGACAGAGGGGGGAATAGAAATGACAATGAAATTCCAGTGTGCTCGTGTATGCAGTCATTGCCGATTTTAAAGCAATTTAGCACAGCGGTACGCGTGTGCTTTTAAACATTAAATCGAGTGAGGTTTGGCTAAGGCGAAGTAATAGTTTGTTGAAGTGAACGTCGAGTTTCACTTACCCCAACCGGCGGCGTATTCCCAGAAGCTAGATTTCCCTCGTACAGCGGTTATCACGAGTGGCAAAGTGCTTTAAAAGAAATAGAGGATAAAAAGCATTGTGTCAAGGCATTACAATTGGTTTAAGGAAAGTACTATCGACGGTAAACTGGTATTTTCAAAACTAATTAAATAGGGATATTCATTTGTGATGCAGTGCATATCAATGAGAAGAAGGCCTTTACTCGAAGTACCACCGTGAATCTGTTGAGCTGAACAAGTTTCTAAATCAAACTATGGTTTAACCACGAAGGCTGCGATGAATTCTTACGCTTTACCAGACTGTATGCCCGTAACTAACTGACCCCGTAATGCATAACTGACAGACACATTTGAATCACATGGAGACCTGGCGTGAATGAAATGGCTATTATCTGAGAAGCCAAAACGTGCACAGAGGCAGTGTCAAAGTTCATACACATTTTCTGTCGACTGGGGTACATATATAAAGTAAGCTCTTGCGGACAGAAAAGGTGGTTTTACTCCAAATCAGACCACCGAGGCCCATGAGATCGGTATTTATCTGTGAATCGATTAAGGTGATAATTCACCTATTGGACCGGGTGCTAGTACATCGTAGTTGTTTCAACCATCGTCAGTAGCAATTTTACATCCAGTTACGGTGGAAATTAGGCTTAATGACATCTTTTACGGTGCAACTGCGGAGGACTTAGAATCACAAACCTCTCTTTTGATGGTGCACGTCATAACTACTAGACCATAGAGTGACAAATATCAACAGTATTCAACATAGATTATATATATATATATATATATATATATATATATATATATAGAGAGAGAGAAGGGAAACTAATGTCACCACAGAAGAGTTGAGGCTGAATTGAAAATTAAAACGAAGCTTACTAGCAGCCGAACGCCAAGGTGAAGGAGCGCAGACCCACTGAGCCACACAGCAAAGCTGATTTCATGAGAACATGGTCGGACGCCATACGCTGTGAAATAAGATCAATGAAGTAGCTGGATATGCGCGAGCGCGAGAAAATTAAAGGGTGTTGTCTAACCAAAATAAATCTCATGAGCTAAGCAATTATTCTAACGTCCGACACAGTTGGATGTATCGCGATGAAGCCCATAGAGAAGACGCACACAAAACAACAGACTACAAAATGTACGCTTCAATGTATTTACGCCAAACCCATAAGTCGAATCAAATGTTTTTCATTTAGCACCACCTCAAAAGAACTCTGCAACTGCCGTCATCTAAAGCGCAACGCAGCTGCGCTTCCTTTGTACGAAACAGTCTTAGTGATAACGTAAACATCTTCCTTCTGCAACTAGTGTGCAAACGTCTGAAAGCATTCTGATATGTATTTATAGGTCATGAAGCGTTTATCTACGTGTGATCTGGGAGCCAACGGGTGGTCTGCCCGGCAAGACTAATTGAAATATCTGACTTAATAATGAAAGAAGTTGTTACAACGATTCAATGGCACCAGACCCATGCCACAGTACCCGTCGAAGAGTATTCTATTAGCAACTGAAGACTTGTGTGCATAATTAATGGCTAAATGTGGCCTGTAAAAAAGGCAGTATGCTCGTTCAACCGTGAAAATGTTGTTCTTCAATCAGTTGCTTCATTTTGAAGCCTTTTCAGATGAAGACAAAGCAAAAACTACGGACTCCAAGTTCCGACACAGGAACGAAACAGGGTTTTCGTTTATTATGGTTTAGATTCGGGGTACTAAGCGCTCAACTACATCACCCACCTAAGCTGAAGTGCTAGGAAATAAAACAAGTTAATTTGATTTAAAATATGCACATTGAATCTGGCCCATAATCACTTACCTTGGCTATGTGAGCTGAACTCCAAGTTGTAAGCCGATGGGATCGAACGAATTCGTCATAGGCTGTGAACACACGCATAAGACCAGCCAGTGTCCCTGCGATGCCTCCCACCAATGTTGGCATAAACAATGCAGTTTTTCCCGTTTTATGAAGTTGGCAATCAGCTGTCAAAGGACTGGAATTAATTGAGCTTCCCATCAGAATTGAAAATAAAAAGTATAACTAGACGGCAGTGCACATAATCATGTTACTATCAGGCTCGGTGTTTCACCAAGTATCAACTGTTGCAGTCATGATAATCAGAGACACCATTAAACCAGCAGCAATTGCTGAATACTTCATTTCAGAAAGTCAAAATTTTTGAATAGGTTCATGTATATCGGTTATAATGTTGGATGCTGACGTATAAAAATTCTAGTGAAGGAAGATCAGAAAAAGATTAATTAGGAGGTCAAGAAGTAGTTTGTTATTGCAAACACAGGAGATAAATCGACCCAATTCATTTTTGAGCGACGGCCGACGCACTGTGGGATTGGAGCTTGTCATGATGTAATATTGGCTGTGATCACTGCGGGAGAGATCACTCCTCGCGAATCGAACTATTTAGTCATTCTAAAAGCTGTGGAGCACGAAAACCTCATACGCTTATGATGGTGGACATCGACCGAAGGAAGTCAAAAAACAAAACCAATGTTAACTGGATAGAACAATTGGGGTTTTCGAGCAAACCATGTGTATAAAAAGCCTTACTCACAATTCAATGGGTTGATATTGAGCTAACCTGACCCTCCTGCCCCAAAAGCACTAACCAACATAACTTCTTTGGACATGGGCACGCGTATCATCACAAGAGCACACGAGATATGAATATTAACGCTATCCAGATCCGCTTGATATCTGTCTGATCAGAATTTATCGGCAGTACAGGAATTTAGATATGTGAAGTGTTGTAAAGGCCAAAGCTATTCGTGCTCAGTGGGGCAGGTGGAGGAGGAATCAAACGCTCAACCGAGAACTTCGGTCGTACTTAAGGTAATCATCAGGTCAAAGTAGTTACAGGTCAAATAAGCATAGTGCATTAGCCTTCGAAGCTATTCTCAAAGAGTGAGAAGCTTTGGCTATACCATCAAGAAACATTTTATGGATCTTGAATCTCGGTTTGTGTAATCACGCTGCACAAATTTTCGTCGTACTTGCTATCTAAGTAACAAAAAATCTTGAAAACGAGTTCCAGTAGCCGAGTGAAGAAAATGCCAGGTTGTGTGAATTTAGTCACTGATAATTGTTTAATTCTCCTGTGAAGTTCAAAAGACCGAACTTCGCAAACAAAACTGATTCACAAAGACAGTAAAGACATCACGGAAACATACTCGAATTGAAATATCGATTTAATCCGCATCCAAGGGGTGGATTGTACAATGTGCTGATTGACGAGGCTGTCCAAGTTTTCGGATGGTACAAATGGTGAAACTAATTCTGGCAAAATTCCAGCTTCGATAACCCGATCACGGTGTCTTAATATATTCGATACGTCATCCGATGAAGTTCCAAGGATATCACTGTCATCGTCAGGTATATCCATGTAAAAAATTCATGAAAAACTGAAAAAGCAATGCGATTACCATGAAGCAATTAGTAGGCGTATGAAAACCATTTGACCAAGCATATCAGCTCCTATTGCAATGATAGTCCATAAAATGCACTTACTGTACCGATTGATATTACACAAAACACCAAGCAACATACAGTCGAACGTTCTTAGGCGATTCAGAATACGGTTGAACAAGTGTGGTTAGTGTATCGCTGACATTCAGTTTAGTTCTAAGACCGCAATCTACTGTACAAATGCCGGTTGTGGCAGACACACCGGATCACCTTACGAAGATCTAAGAGCACCAGGCAGCGATAAAACAGGACGTGAATATCACTTCCACTTAGAAAATCGGTGCAAGTCATACGCCTACAACTATCACTCGGATAACATAACAATACGAACGGCCGATGCTTATATTTTGCCATTTATGTTAACAACTGGTAAATTACAAGTATGTGAAAGTTAATACCAGGTGTCAGTTGCACTTACAAACAGCGTCTATCTAAACGAAAGCAATGTGCGGGTAATTCGCTGAGAGAGGTCCGAAGTAGCCTGTAGAGATTGTCAATCAGGCCGCACAGCATATAAAACCGTAGGCACCGTCCTAAAAACAGGTGTACCCAAGCATTTGACAACCACTTCTCATATGTGAAAAACTGAGTCTTTTTGCGTAGTTTTTGTGTGCTAGAACAGCACACATGAACGTGACTAATTAGCCTTCCTGTTTGTTACTAAACATCGGCAGTATAATTACGTCTATTCACACGAGGTGAAATCCCGCTCCAGTCTTACTCCCCATTACACTGTTGACCTACACCTCGTGGACACTTGATCCAACGTTACTCACGTCTATAGATTGCGTTGCGATTCACAACTCGGGAACAAAGCATCAACCTGAATTCCACAACTCAAGAGAGTTCCAAATAGTCATCGCGTTTATTACGCGCATGACACACCAATCTTTCATAGCTAAATTTCGTAGGTACAACAATTTTCTCAGCCAGTTGTCACTTTGATCTGATTTTGTGTCAAACGGTTCACTTCAAGCCATCGACGCGTTTGGCCGAGCTTGACGAATTTCATATATTTCGATAGCTACTGACGTTCTTCATCAGCTCCGAAGATTTCACGGTAACTGTTCTCACACAAACCCGAATTCGTGGGTTTGCGATTGTTTTCGTTGGTCTTTTCGTACTTCCAACTCTTGCGCTGCGCTTGGTATTCTGCATATCATCCAAGAACTCATGAATTACGCTCCTTGCTTGTGTATTTGACGCCTATAAATAGTTCAGTCATGACTGTGTGGCAATTAAACAGCATTAAACGAACTTTGGTCGATCAGGCACTCGGGCTTGTTTCATTTGTTAGGAGGGTGTCCTCTTAACAGGATGTAATACTGTCTCCGGGTATAAAAGTAAGGATGCTAAAACAAGCCGACAACATGAAGCCTTACTTTCTATATTCGCAATGGCATTAGGAAAGTGTATATAATGGCCACTTCCAAATGCAGGTAGGCAACAAGCTTTCATTTTTCCAGGTCCACTAGATAGTTTTAACAACGGAAGGAATATGCGAGTCAAACCAGATAAACGTTTGGGTAAGTGACCATGTGGAAGATATTTCGAACAGAAAACAACAATCCCACAATACGAACGAGTTAATAGAATCTCGGCATTAAATTAGCACGTAACCCATTTGCGCTTGGCCCGGAATGCCCCATTAGACCTGAATGCACGTGATTGTATGACCCGAATAAGGTTAAATAAGAAAAGTCCCTACGTAATATCATTTCCATACACCGTTATTAAAAGACGAAGCAGGCGTTACTAAAAGCTATTAGAAGTAAACAAACTGTGAACCCCGAAGATAGTTAAAAGTTATCAATACTAACGTAATTGATTTTGCTTCTGTTAAGCACGCACAAGGCCTCATGACAATGGAGAATAGATTTGTGAGAAACCCGGCTAACAAGGAGAAACTGGGCTGGGCTCCGAGCCCGAAAGCTTTCTCGTAAGAACTATGGTTGATGGGATTGGACACCTGCACACGTAATAGTGAGACATTGAGTTCGTTCGCTGAAACCATTAACAAGCAATATTGTCTTGTTCATTAAAAGCGCATAAGATTGCAGCTCACTCAAGGACGGTGTCAATTGAGAACGATTAAATTAAAACTTCCAGCAAATTATGAACGGCGCATTAATTTGCTTGGACATGAACCACCCGCTTACCTGAGACAGGTATTCAGGTAAGTTGCCTCGCCTATTTTTTATACGATAGAACAATTGTGTAGTAATGAAATAAAACGGTTATCCAGAAAGCACTGTGGAACGTTAGTTAAGAAGGGTAAAATACCCATCGGCTAAGTCAGGGAAAAATGGTGACAAAAAGTATGTGCAGCGCATGTGAAATATATAACAGTGGCGCTAAGAAGAATCTTGAACCAGAAGTCCATATGTGTGAAAGGTAAAGCTATCCGTTTCAGTCTGCGACACCTTTGGAAATCGTCACGAATCGCATGCATATAAGCATATGTAAGGAATGTACCTTAGGACAGACTCCTAGGGAACTTCATAGCAGAAACGAAGAACACCGAGTTCGACAAATATTAGCAAAATAGTGAGATGGGTATCAATCTTTAATTTATTATTCGGCCTTGGCAGAACACTTTTGGATACATGCCCGTGTAAATTTACTAAAAATGTAAATGTGCCTGAGCTGTTCGTAAATTTTGTATGCAATCGAGCAGTCGAAATCCGAAACGAGCTTGCGAAATTATACAACCGGATTTAAAAAGCCACTACCTGGTGCATTAGCCTTATGAGAAATTTCCTGTCTGATATGATGAATCCTGTCTACTGTTGTTAAACATTTTCGTTCGATGTTGACTGAGGGTGTGCATCATAAGCGCATGAAGTACACCGGACTACATCAAACATCGAAATAAATGATGCATCTCCTAACCTTGTTGAGTTTATATCAACAGCTGTTGTTAAACATTTTCGTTCGATGTTGACTGAGGGTGTGCATCATAAGCGCATGAAGTACACCGGACTACATCAAACATCGAAATAAATGATGCATCTCCTAACCTTGTTGAGTTTATATCAACAGCAATCATATATATATAGTAGTCTATATATATATATATATTATCACAATCCCCAGTCACTCTTCCACATCACTACCCACCCGGGTTCTGGCTGTTTGCCGTCCAGCAGGTGACGACAGTAAATCAGGTCTTTTATATGCGCCTCGACGCTTAGCCAGGAATCATTTTTGTATTCTGGATTCGACATTGTGTTTCTTTGTAGAACACCTATATACAGTGGCATAACACGTATACTTTGGTTTATCACTGAACCACTGTTTCAAAGGCTCACTGAACCTGATCTTACTATCTTCACCTGATGACAGCAAACAGCCAGAAACCGGTAGTGGTGTTTAAGGGTTGGGGATCTGAGCACTAAAATATATTGGTAGAATAATCTTTCGTTGATCTAGATCCCGCGTATAAGTGAGGGGGTGAGCAACCCGAGATATTGATAATTATCACTCGCTTGAGAAGTGCATAAGCAAACACCCATCATAAACCCTTTTAACACGCGTAGAAATATAGCTTGAAATAGTCCCAAGTGGATTTCGAAAAGTACAACGAAGATATGAAGCACCGTCGTTCCGTCACCACAAAATCACTTGTTAGCGGCCATTTATAAGCTTAAACCATTTTACTGATAAAAATGTTGTAAACGTAGAGAATCGAAGCAAGAGTTGGATGAAATTGAGGAGCATCATCAAAAGATGGGTAACGGTGACGGTACTAGGGCCTTCAGTATGAGGCGGTGATCAATGCAGTAATTATTTCCGACGAAGTCGAAATTACCGCAAAATCCACGAGGAAATTTACACTTTAAAGAAACCATTAACTTAGTGTTGACACTGATGATTGTACTAACCACTCGACATTAAATCCAACATGAGCTACTAAACAACGCAGCAAATAAAGGGAAAACAAAGAATCAAGCAGAAGAGGGATTTATTTGGTAACAAAATACAAAAACACAACTGTAGT
The DNA here is from genome assembly GCA_013407085.1 of Atriophallophorus winterbourni. Taxonomy (NCBI): domain Eukaryota; kingdom Metazoa; phylum Platyhelminthes; class Trematoda; order Plagiorchiida; family Microphallidae; genus Atriophallophorus; species Atriophallophorus winterbourni. The sequence continues at coordinate 3,545 of JACCGJ010011221.1, read as the reverse complement.
ATCACGATAACAAGTTATTTTCTTCCATGCAACTTTAAAAGCAGGTCATCGAAGCGGAGGGCAACTTGAGGTTAGGTATAATGGGATTCCACAACTGTTCTCAACCTTTGATCACGCCAATCGGGCGAAGTTTGAGTACCTTATTGCTTATGCCTGCGGCTTGACCTAGATTGTAAAAAAAACATTTAACAAGCGTGCATAATAAAATTGCTTTCCGTATGTTTATAAAACTCCACGAATTATCGTTCACCAGTCCGAATGTAAAAGCGGAAAAAGGATTGAGCGATGGGCTCGTGCACTATTACCACGAAATACACAAATGCTATGATGACATCAGTAATCCTACTTAAGAATGTTCTTTTGGTGGTAAAAGGGGCGGATAGTGGCTACACTCTGAAAGCTAGAACACTCGAACCGGTTCTGTACAAGCACGGTGTCAGTTGAAAGTAAGGTGAGACAATGTAACCAAGCGAAGCTTAGTACTGCCGAGTGTAAATGGAACAGTTCATGACAAAAGAAGCTGCACACACGAGAGATGCTCCTTCTTTCGAATCATACAAAGGACAAACCCCACTTTATTCAGGGCCGACAATCGGAGATTTTATCGAGCGAATTGTAAAAGTGATCTAGAGAAAAATTTTATTCTTCTATTATTCCTTATTGAAAAGCATTCATGCAATACTTCAAGTAGCGTGTTGCGATCGGCAAACGATATCGAGCAGCACGGCGCCCGATATCACATCGGAATTAGTCCGATTTAAAAATGTTACACATGATTCACACACGTTCTAGAGTCCCAGATCTGTTATGAGCGAAAGAGTTGTATGTCTAACTGGCCATTGCAGCCCTAATTTTCTTTGAAAATCGATATTAAAACGCCCGCCTTCAGCTTGTTGAAACAGCGGTGATGGGCATTTTGCCCATCTCAGTCTTTCTCTTTTGTGTGGCCGGCACAGTAGACAAAAGACTGGTACCTTCCATCTTTCTCCCAATCGAGGTAGAAAAATATGATTTTCTCGCCAACACAGTAAAACCCTCATCTGGGAAAGAATTCCTCGCAGGCCAGGTCGACATATCCCGACAATTGTATGGATTGACACTGCGTCAAACTTACTAGTATTATAAACACCACGAACTTGGAAAGCCTTGGCCCAAAGCAATTGTATCCCATTATGTCAGGGGTCAATCCATTCTCTTTTTGGTTTATATATGTGAGTTTGAAAATTAAAATTATTTAAAAATTAGACAACACTAACGATCGATCAATGACTTTTCGATGTCCCTGCTAATATTTTGTTATTATGCTTAACTTCCCGCTGATTTTCATGCGTGTCTTGTTTGCGAAGGAACACGGTATGGTATGATGGTATAAAAGCACAAGCCTGATCCGAACAGTCAGAGACTGCACGTGGGCGATATCACTGTCAGGTTGCCCAAGCCTAGACAGATATGAGAAATCGAGAATAAAAATGGTAGTGAGACTCCGGCGTGTTTCAGCATGCAGCTCACTATATCTGGCCAATCAATTTAGCACGGTGTTAGCCGTACAGCACAGAAGTACTGCACGATTGCACATCCGAAGGAACACGAACAAAAAGGAACTGATTCCTGTCATCATCAACGTCGTTCCCAGTGAAAGGAACCGGTAAGAATGTATATACCCTATGAGCCAGTTTACGTTAAAAACTTCAGAGAACAAAATGCAAGGAAGACTGAAATGATATTCAAGACAATCTGATCACGTAACCCGCAATTGGTTTGTTATCGCAAATGCTGCAGCGATGTTTATGTTTTGAATGAAGTATCACGCGCAGCACGTCTAGAGTTATTCACATTTACTCTGAGTCCTAAAACAGATGCACTGGCGAGTTTTCAACAAACGACAGTAGCATGGTTGTTAACAAGTAAAAGTGATCAAACACGGATGTCAAACTTGTAGGAACACTTCGTGTGGCTAAAATCATGTCCAAGGAACGAGAGAAACGATAAAGTGATTGCGAGTAACAGTTGTGTTGGGCTGTTTCGATCGAGGTTGACCATGGATACATATCTCAAGTACATGTTGATTCTGTTTGCAAGACATTCGCGAAAGCTACTGGTGAGTCAGATAGGAAAACAGCGGAAACGGGTAGCGGACTCAAACAAGCAGCTGAAAAATCTGTCAACAATACTAGACTTTCCAGGGGCGATGAGTGACCGACGGTCACTCACAGAATACATAAAATGGCATAACGAGAGGAAACTATTATGGCAAAATAACAAATTTTATTACGATTTTATTTTTACGGCCAACATTATCATCCAACTTGAATATTTTCGAATGTGAAACATGCGGTCAGTTGGAATAAATCATTAGTAGAAAATAGAAATTATTCTAAAAACTATATTAGGACCGAAAGTTAAGTAATATACAAGAGACTATTTAAAAACTCACAGGTGTTAACAACATCGGTGACATTTTTATATGATTCGGGTGCTTCTTCCATTACCAATTTAGGCGACGCCACGCGAATGGAGATCCCTTTCGACTGGAGATCTTCCAAGACATCCGTGTAATCAAGATTACGACGTGATTTCGCTCGTGAAAGAGCACGTCCCTATAAAGGTAATATTGAGCATGAAATCACAAAAAGAACATGGAATGGTATGGTATGAAAGCACAATCCTGATCCAGGCAAAGTGCTGCACAGCCAGAGACTGCATGTGCGAAAGTATGAGTGTTCGAATCGACTTACAGCTCCGTGGCACGTCGATCCAAACGTCTCCGTCATTGCTTTCTCGGTCCCGGTTAACACGTAGCTGCAAGTGCCCATTGTACCACCGATAAGAACAGGCTGGCCAGTTAGCTAGCGTGAAAAAACAAAAGAAAATAAGGCTAACCGGTCAATGAACCTTGAGGTGACAGAGATTTTGTTTCAGAAGCGAAAATTGCTTCAAACTATACATTGAAAACTAGCTTTTTGTTGGGCTGTGCTTTAAATTCCACTCTACATGGGTCGTTGTGTCAGATTTCGTTTCAATCCTGGCGTGGATTTTCCTAAAAATAGAGATGACTAGGAGCCCTTTCTTAGTTCGGTAAATTCATTAGTTCTTTTTCCTTATATCTTTCAAAGAAATAATTTGTCTACATTTGGAAAGAATATTTACGCATACCATCCATTTGATTGTCACAGAGTTTTTGAGACGCGCAGGAGCATGTTACAGAAGATAAGCAATAATTCCAACCTGGACCCGTCTGTTCGTCTAGGTATGGGCAACCTGGCAGTATCTGAGCCCACGCGCGGTCTCTTATTGTTCGACTGTTTTGACTGATCAAGCTTGTGATTTCATAAAAATTCGAACCACCACGTCAAAATATGTGTAAAAATCGAACCAGTGCAACGCTTCACTTGAACACAGACCTCTGAAAGTCAGAACTCGAAACAGATGCTATGAATCAATCACCTGATAATCAACCGGTATGAGTGGGTGATGCGGAGGAAACGCGCGGGTCGAACCTTTCCGATGAACCAGAAGCGTTTTCATTTTGCCATCAACCCAGTGCT
>JACCGJ010011219.1:0-21857 GCA_013407085.1 Atriophallophorus winterbourni | reverse complement strand
TGCAGAATATATGTTAGGCCGACTCCTCCAAAGTCGGCAACTGAAGGTTTTTTGCTTGCAGGGATGCTTGATCGTTTTGAGGTTGTACTGTTAGAATACAGTGATCTATAGTATCGGCTGAATTTGTTTCTGACATGTCAACAACTGATTGACTTAGTAGTGTTTCTAATGAAGTTAGTGGTGCATCTATCTTTCCAATATGGTGTTTCGATTCACCTAGTCTAATTTCTCGCGGCATTTGTCTGCGGCCCTTTTCCCAACGACCGTGTTCAAAATATCATTACGCAAGAACGTTATTTTAAGGGGCTCAGAACCGATGCCCTTATAATTCGGAGATTTGGGGATGCGGAACGTGTACGTCACGGCTATGATTGCTCTTTTTATTAAAGACACCAGTAACAATTGTCTCAAACAGTCCATCAATTTATTCATTGATGATATGTGGGTAAAAATGCTATGCTTTACAAGACCCACAAAAATGTACATCTGATCGGATGGTAAACAAATTATCAAAAATATTGCTAAAGATTATTGACAAACGTGAATAGCATACTTATTTGTCTGGGCATTATGTTGTAAACTCACCTAATCAGCTAATTTTCAAGAGAAGTTTTTTGATGCCTTTTTCACCATCCTTTAACCCCAGCACTCGACGAAAACTAAACATTGACCCCATGCATTTAATTTGTCATCCCACCAATCGAAACAATTTCCGCCCATTGGATTTGACCTGATTCTTGAACTGCTGAGTAAGCAACCAAATCCCGTTTTTGCTTGTTATTCGTAGTTCCCATATTAATCTGTGTTTTTTTGTAATGCTTTATGAATTAAATTGAATTGAATGTTCGTTTATCTATCATGTGCTACTCGAAATCTATCGGATCAGCAGCGTTTTATAAGCTCTTTTTATATCCAGTTCATCTTTATTATTTTACCGCTGCGTATGATCTCACGATGTTTGTCCTTACATTTAGTATGCATAAGTTATTTTCGTAATCGCTATTATTGTCGGTCACATCTCCTGCGTTGGACGCCTGAAAAGAGTTGTACTAAGGTGACCGCAGTCCGCTTTTGATAAAGTCGTTCATTATTCGCATCTAAAAAGTATATACACGTAGAAATATGTGAACTTAGTTAGTGCGGTGACCTAAACGATCATTGTGTAATATTTGAAGAAGTTTGAAACCCCCGGGAGGGTTCCTACAAGAATCTGTGCTACGACCGCTTTGTTGCTTTCTGAACCCAATCGATTTGATTTCACTCACAAGACTTGGAATATCTCTGATCGCGGACGATTTGTGTTATTTCAACATAAGTCGGAAGCAAAAATTTAGAAATATTTCCAATAAAGAATCAAGAATCAAAATCAAGATTTTTTATGGTGATAAAAGAAATGCTTTATACATGTACCATTGGAATGGACAACTAGTTGCAAAAAGAAAAAATTTTAAAATATCAAAACCACCTTGTTTAATAGTTTTCCTGGTTCATATGCTTCAAATACAACCGGGCCAAATCAGGGTTTGTGTTCGACGTTAATGCATCCAATTTCGATATTGAAAACACCAATTGTCGTTGCTATTCACAACATCTTTCTGTAGCGGCATTCCATAGAAAGCCAGATAACGCCCAGAGCTTTCCGGCATACAAACACTCGGTATCTACAGATTTTATCGATATCATAAAGAATTTGGTTGGCTGCGTGAGTTAAAACACGGAAAACCAAGATGATTCAAGCTAGCACTATTTGTCAGGAAATGAAAGCTGCGCAAATGGCTCCATGGTGCATGGGGAAGTGGAAAGTTGAAGAGCAGAGTTCATTGCCAAAATGTTTATGAACATGTTAGCACATTTTTAAGCTCATTGTAATATTCTCTTGAGGTACGTTATCCAGGATAATGACTGTCTAGCTTCATACAACGATGAACTATGAGGTAGATCCTTCAGATCCCTGGCTGCGGAAAAATATTTCCATCTCCGATAAAGTTGGTGGTGTTTTCGTATTGCTTCTTGTAGTAAAAGACTGCGAAGTCTGGCTCGTGTGACTACTTCAATGACTGATACGTCGTGATTTTTACCCATAGAATGTTGATTACGGAAGGACATTCACCAGCTTCCGAGTTAATGTAATGATCGCGGGTGCCATTTATCTTTCCACGGAATTCCATACCTTACCAGGTGGTTGATTCACCGGACACAGTGACCCTCAAAGAATATTGGAACAAAAGATCGTCATTTGTGAACCGCGAATTGGATATAACATATTCTTTTATTATTGGAAATCGTGGTGTTGCAAATCCTGTTTCTTTAGCCATAATTGCTTCAGTTCCAGCAGAACGTATCCCTGATGTGCAGTAGTAGTAGTAGCTAGCGTCATAATTCCACACCGGCTTTCAAATTACACTTCCTGATTGAACAAAACACCGTACGCAGTGAAGACTGTCGAATTCCAAGAAAGACATTCCTATCCAACATACAATTATATAACACTTAGTTCGTCCTAGGTTGAAACCATGAAAATCAATCAGGTCCTATCTTCTGTCTTCTTGTTCTATCCTTGGTCACGTTTTTCGGAGCACATACGCAAGAATGGTATTTCAAAAAAACACACATGACTTATGCAACATCACTGAGGCTGTATCGCAAACGCCAGAAAAAACACCAGAAAACGCTATGCTAATCAGGGTAGTAATTATCATAAACCTGACAAGACGTTTGGAATGGCCAGCGAGCTAACATCGACTTAGAATTGCAAAAATGAACGAAGCGGGGTTTCACCTTATACTGGCATGTGTGAATGAGGTGGACTCAGGTTGCTGTTGAGGTATCTTAAAAGATGTTAATCCCTAGGGATTTTGTGATCAAGGTATTTTACTAAGGTTCACAAATTCAAGGTTTTTAATGGTCTAAAAAGCAACAGGCCTAACAGCAACCATAAGATGGTAAAAATTGAAATTTAAGTGTATAAGAATTCAAGGATTCAAGGATTTATGGGTAAAAAAGTTAATACTTCACAACACCACAGGATTACGGTATGAATAAAAACATGAAAAATACAATTGTATAAAAACAATAGTGAATATCGAATGTAAGGCTCACGAATGTTATTCTTTTGCATATTTAAGTCCAATTTAGCTTTAAACGCCGCCAGGCAAGTAGAGTCCACCACATATTGGGGCAGGGAATTCCAAAGAAATATAGCACGTACGGCGAAAAAATGGCACCGACAATCAATACGGGAACTTGGAACGTAAAGGGATAAGGTATGTCAGCGCGTCACTTTCCCATCACACACATCGAGCAAGTGTTTTAGTGGATGTCCTTCGGTAGACACAATTCTATAAGTCAGAATAATATCGCGTCGTATCCTACTTTGGGTAAAGTCGCATAGACCCAGACGTCGCAATCTTTCGGTGTACGGCACATTGCGAAGACCCATCACTAACTTTGTTGCTGTATGATAGATTTTATCGAAAAGAGCAATATCCTTTCGCAGCCAAGGAGCCCAGACCTCTACCGCATACTCCATCGTACGGTATTCATTATCCTTGGTAAAGTTACCAGAGAGAATCTTCCAAATATTCTTCGAAAGATACCTAACAATCTGTTTGCCCGTCGATATATGTTCTGACAGTGCGCTGTGCTCTTCAGGTTCCCGCTAATCCACACTCCAAGATCTTTTTCTAACAAGCTTCATGCTCGGTTTTCAGCACCCAATCGATATGTCCCAGGAACATTCTTGCCAAGATGGAGCATCTTACATTTCTCTGTGTTGAATGACATGTCATTCATGACCGCCCAATTCGACACACTGTCCAAATCCATTTGCGGTTAGTCACAATCCTCTGCAGAACTTATTGGCGTCCAAATTTTCATATCATCCGCGAACAGGACCGTTTTGGATGATATGACGGGGGAATCGTTTATGTACAGCAGAAAGAGGAGCGAACCTAGCACAGATCCTTGTGGGACTCCACTGGTGATTTTAAACGTTTGGGATAGCGCTCCGTAAACTTTAATTCGGGCGTCGCGATCTGACAGATAGTCGCACAACCATGAGAGGAGTGGATCACATATTCCTAAGCGCATCAGTTTTTGAAGAATCAAATGATGATTGACACTGTCAAAAGCTATCGAAACGTCTAGGTAACACACGTGGATGTAAGAACTTCTATCCAACTTCTTTGTCCAGTCGTCTAACGCTATGAGAAGATTCGTTAGACAAGAGCGATGTGATCGAAATTCATGTTGCGCTGGGAAAAACAATTCTGCGATTCAAAGTGTGCAACCATTCTTCTCGAGACTATACGTTCCATGAGCTTAGCAATAACAGGTAAAAGTGTAACGGGACGATAATTTGCAGCGTCAGATCCGCAACCGTCTTTGAAGATAGGTGTTATCATGCCGGACTTCCAATCTTTCGGTACAACTCCCTTAGGCGGTTCAAAAAGCTGACGGTGACAGAACCTGAGCACATCCGGTGTGATGCCATCCGCTCCTGGGGATTTTCTTACATTTAGTTTGAGCAAATGACTTGCAACAATCATTGGATTTATCGAAATATCGCACAATGTTTTGATTCCTGTTTCGATTGAATACTCAAAACGTTTCACAAGTAAGAAGATTGACAAAGCTTTAATATTTATAAGTCATGAAGGAAAATGCTGCTCCTCATTCGGAACAGAGCTTGATCCTGACACGATCCGGATACAACGTTTGAACAAAACAAAATTGTTTAGAAAGAACTGCCAACAAATTAACAAAAGAACACTACAACATATGAGGTAATATACAAGAAAATATGAATTGAGAAATCAGCTTAGAAAACGCCAAGAGTACAAAGACCAAAAGCGTTAAAAGAAAGAGTACAAACTCTAGTGGGTAGTGAATTGAAATGATAAGCTAAAGAAAAGTTTTCGTAAATGGCGATGCATAGACAATTGACATGTTCCTCTCTAGTCAGCGGTAATGATTTTGGTCAAGGTAAATTGAGACTACTGCAATATGATTCACGATGTTCACAACACAGATTAGTGAAATCAGAACTCAGAATGTTTTATGGTAGAAAAAAGAGAAAACTTAACAATAACTATGGGATGATAACGTATATCGAATAAAAAATATAAAATATCTCGAAAGTCAATAGGGATAGTCACATACCGCATGGTTTGTCATAAACTCATCGAGTTTGGAAACGAAAACCTCAACAGATTCTGAGCGTGTGATTTCTTCAGGCAAATAGTTCCAAGTGAAACAAATTCTTACCGAGAAAAAATTACGACGAATATCCAATCGAGAATGCGGAATGCTTAAAGCCTTTGAATGTGTTCGTGTTCGAGTAAGGCCATTGGGATTTAGCAAGTGTTTAAGGGGATGGTTTTCAGTATGCCAGTATTTTGAATGTCAACATGAAGGTCACTACTCAACCGTCGTTGGGTACAATCGTGTAGTTTCAGTTTTAACATTCGGGTCTGTGAAAAGCAAATTTTCTTGTACCGGGGAACAAACTTTTAGTCACGATGATAAATCTTGTCGAGAGTTCGATATCCTTCTTTGAGCATGGTGCCCAGCCTTGGATGGATATTCCATAAAGGACGTATATATACGTATTAATTATCCGGGGTGGGGTTTCGGGCGTAAAAATCCTGAATATGCTTTTTTAAGAAGTCTCCAGCTACGCACGATTTATTTCTCTACACTATGCAGGCATGACACCAGATACCGAGAATCTTTTTCTGCGGTCGTCCAACGTAAATCTTGCGTGTCAAATGCTGATACGTGTTGTGCAGCATATTTTTCCAAGCTGCAGCATTTTCATTTCGCAGGTTAAATGGCAGCTCATTTGTGGGGACCACCGCCAATAAGGTACAGATATCCCTGTAATTCATCAGTCATAACAAGACGTTCAACGTTTCTATATTTAATATCATTGGACATATAGTAACAATTTGCATCCAATATCCTCTACTATAAAATCGTTCATATCAAACACCAAGACATAGAAAGGTCCAATCACCGATCCTTGCGGAACTATCACTTCCCCTATCCGTGACGTCCTATTTTTTCTGTATAAGTTGCTGCCAACGCAAACTTTGGACGTGTGGGTAAAATCGCGTTAGATTCGTTTTTAACATTCCTCTTTGAAAGGCAAATTTCTGTACCGGGAGACCAACTTGAACAGATGTTCAACACATTTTTCGTCATTTAAAGACGGGCATCACTCTTTTGACCAGATTGTATTTTTATCGAAAGCAACACAGAGCGGATTCAAAGAGTCGTTTGAGTTTGCTGCGACAAACGTTGTCCATGAATGTATTATTCAGCACAATTACGATGATAAAATATTCCACACATCTCGATATTCCACAGTGGATATACTGTCCGATTAAGCAGTCACCATCATGCCTCAAACATTTACAGCATGGCGGCGTAACCTTCGATCAACAGCCGAAAGCATCATTGGCTGTTCCCGAGCTTGAAGATGATACTCCACACTCTGTCTTTCGAGGTAAGAGGTCATGAGCAAGTTATTTCCTACTATCAAGTTTAATGTCCTGGACAGTTTTGTCACTTTCACATATGTTACTTGAAGCCAAAATCCACATTTACAAGCATTCTGAACAAACATACAACACGACCGGGTTCGTGCTGTTTTGCACTCAGCAGGTAGGGACAGTAGGATCAGGATCCACATGCGCTTGAAACAGTGGAGGAATGTTAAACAAGATTTGGGCATGTATGCTCAGTTGGATACGATTGGCACAACCAACCTGTTCGGTAACTTGTGCCTATTTGTGATGTCCATGACCATATGATGGAACAGGTTGGCCGTTTCATGATTCAAGAATTAATGGTATTAAAACGCTTGTAGCTGTACAACATCATGAGATATACGTATAAGTTCAAGTTCATTCAAGGTTTTTAAAATGCATCAAGCTTAACAACGACCATAGTATGGTAAAAATTGAAATCTAAGTGTATAAACAAGATAAAGAATTAGATTAAGCAGCATATAAGTGTTCGGGAAACGAATAATGCAACAAAAATTCGTCTAATTTCGTCTTAAAGTCATGCAAGCTAGTAGAGTGAGCAGCGGTAGAAGGTAAACTGTTCCAAGTAAAACAGACACGACAGAATAAAAACACCTTCTACAGTTCAGGCGGGAATGAGGTACCACCTTTGAATTACTTTGAATCACTAGCACATATTCATGTGTCAAATAATTTCTCGTATCCCTTCGCGTGAATAAATTCTGTAAGGGATGGTTTGGGGTTTGGAATGTTTTGTAAATTAAGATAAGTTCTCCTCTCAAGTATGTATTCATGATCTTTGAGAATATCTTGAGCGAAAATTTCCCAAATACCAGTTTGAGTACATTTAGGACGCGTGCTGATTTTTTAAAGGCAGTGTTAGTTTGAAGTGAGGTTTTTAAACTGTAGCATATCCAGACACCCAAATCTTTTTCTCACTGCAATTTTCAACGACATGCGAACCTATATGATATGTGAACTCTACTCCATTCGCCACATTCACGATCCTGTTTTCGCTGAAGTTAAACGGCAGTTTTTTCTTCAACGACCAGCTGTGAAGCGCATTAAGATCTTTTGTAATAGCAGACAGTCTTCTAGGTAATGGATGAAATGCCATATCTTTATGTCGTCCGAAAATAACGAAATGTTACATCAAACAATTTCCGGTACTTCATTGACATAAACCAGGAAGGACAATAAATATATACCAAAAATCATCCCATATAGTTTCCCACAACCACTTATTTAAAAGTTATAAATCAAACATGAACAAACGAATATTTTTGATCAAGCCCATGCGGCGATTATTGACAGCCCACCCAGCTGCTCTGCAAGGTAACCGGGACGGGGTAAGGTGTGAGAAAGCATTCCCCAAAGCGTATCCGAATGATCGCTAGCAAACAAGCATTTCCTTCAGATAACGGAGGTTTCTTCCTGACATAATACGAAGCTGCCATCTAGTGAGTGAACTACTTTGCAGGCAACAAGTGACAAAGATTAATAGACCGATGGTATTATTCCGAACAGACAGACTACATATCGCAGTCAAGAAAAATTGTAGCACGCAAAATAACGTTGAAAATACAGTGTACGCATTTAGGTGCAGCGGGAATGTTTTCGGAATGTAAAATACATAGCCATGTGGATAGCTGTTCTTCAGACCCACTCATTTTCTTCTGTCGTCTATTACAGTTTTTGAGATCCAAGCTTGTAGGAGATTGGGAAATTTTTATCTATCTGCAACATTTTGCACTTTCTGAATGTAAATGGAAGCTTGTTCCTCTCTAGTCAGCTGCTCACTCTATCCAAATCGCGCGCAAACAATCCGCGCTTAACGTGATTCGCATCAAAGTATAGCATCATTCACAAAAAGAACTATTTTGGCTGGGACAAATTTCGGAAGTTCATTGATGTACACCAAATAGAGAAGAGAGAACATCCCACATTTTTTGTCTACATGCAAGATTACTTACTTTACTTACTTTACTTTTGTGCGACTATCTCACCCTGAAGGATGAGTCGGCTTCGATGTTGTCAAGGATTGGAGCCACCCATGCGCGGCGGTCCGAAGCGAGATCCGCGTAGATTCTAAGCCAGGTCCGGTCCCACGTGCGCCATCCGTAAACTGATCGTAGACCAAGAACATTCATATCCGATCTCACGGCGGCGAGCCAAGTCTTCACATGTCCTCCGCGACGACAACGCCATCCTGCGCAGGATGTCGGCGATAGTAATACCCTGGTTAGTTTAGCGTCAGAGCGTCTCCGGATATGGCCAAACCATCTCAGTCGGTGTTGTCGCAATATCAAACTCAGGCGAGGGACATCAAAACAACAGTGGCGAACCTCATCATTCGATACTCGCTCATCCCATCGAACATTGAGGATGTGTCGGAGACACCAGTGGACGAAAACCTCTAGTTTCCGTATATCCTCCACCAACACAGGCAACGGCTCGCATCCATAAGTTAGAACGGGACGAATCGCCGCTCTGTAAACGCGCAGCTTTGTACGTCGGTGAAATTTGCCCAAAGTTCGCCCACAAATCCCACTAAACAAGAGAACGCCAATCGGTCGAATCACGTTTATTAGGCGAAAGAGTTAAACACGCCTATCTTGTGTAGGCAAAGCCGTTACCACAACAACGTTCTCAAACTGCATGTGCCAGGTCGTCGCGTTGATTTGATTTGTCAATTGATTTCGTGCCAACCGTTTCACGTCACGTGACCATCCTTGATAAATTGCGTATCGTGCAATAGCGACTGAGGTTGTTTATCTCGTCGTGTTTCCGGGATTGTTAACACACGAAACTTTCTTATGCAATTCCTCCAGAATCCGAGATATTACGAGTTCGCAGTTGTCGTCGTCAAACTTTTGAAGCTATTGTACCAGGGTGTGGAGTTCTGTCTAACAATCCTTCATTATTGAACTTCAAGCAACTACTTCATCCCATATGGTTTCCAACAACCTCTTAGTTGAAACTTTTAAATCAAACATGAACAAACGAATATTCTTGATCAAGCCCACGGGGCGATTATTGACAGCCCACCCAGCTGCTCTGCAAGGTAACCGGGACGGGGTAAGGTGTGAGAAAGCATTCCCCAAAGCGTATCCGAATGATCGCTAGCAAGCAAGCATTTCCTTCAGATAACGGAGGTTTCTTCCTGACATGATACGAAGTTGCCATTTAGTGAGTGAACTACTTTGCAGGCAAAGACAAGTGACAAAAATGAATACACCGATGGTGTTATTCCGTACAGACAGACTACATATCACAGTCAAGGAAAAGTGTAGCATGCAAAATAACGTTGAAAATACAGTGTCCGACAGTATAAAGTGAATATTGCACAAATAATATAATCGGGCGCTTTGCGTTCATATTGTCATAGTGCAGCGATTGGGGGTAGAGAGTCCGGCCAAAAATCATTGCGCTAGGTCATCTCAGGTCAACCATTGGCAGCTGGCTAATTATCACCGTTCGGTCCAACATTAACCACGTAATGCCTGCGTTCCACGTTCGCACATAGATTGTGTCTAATCTTTCCTGAGGTCAGCCTGTTCAACGCTAATCGTGTTCACCCACGAATCCCACAACACCAGACAAGCCGATTGGTCAAATGCGTTTATTACGCACAGGACGAATAATGACACACCCGCTTATCTTAATAGGCAAACAAACAAAGTGATTCAAAGTGATTCAAAGTTGTAATGGTCTAAAAAGCATTTAGCTTAACAATAACCATAGGATGGAGTTATGAGGTATATACAATAAAAAAGAAGAACAGGAAAACTCATGTATTGTAAATCGTATCAAAGTTTGGGTTGTCTCTCAAGTGTTTGTCCAAATTAGCTTTAAAAATATCCAGGTTGGCTGAGTGTGTAACAGTGGAGGCGAGGGTGTTCCATGTGAAACTTACACGTACAGCATACGAATATCTTCGACAGTTCAGTCTTGAAGTGGGAATAAGCACTGAACGTTCGTGTTTCCGACTGGCACGGGGTGGCGAGCGTGTGAAAAGTTTGGACAAGGGATGGTTAGGGACGTGCATAATATTGTACATCAGTATGAGGTCACCTCTTAGTCGACGACAGCGAAAGTCGAAAAGATTGAGACTCCTCAAACGTTCTTCATATGGTTTAGCAGCTAGTCCGGGTACAAGCTTTGTGGTTCGGTGGTAAATACGCTGCCGAAGATTGATGTCTTTCTGAATCCAGGGTGACCAAGCCTGAACAGCGTACTCCATCGCTGGTCTCAGATAGGTGTTCATGATACGGGGCACCGACTGATTGGAGAATCTGCCGAAAATTCGTCTCAATAACGCCAATACTTGTGACGCCTTTTTGTAAGCCGCTTTGCACTGCCGTGAAGTCTTCAGACTTGAAATGGTCCAAACACCCAAATCCTTCTCTTCAGTTGTCCAGGCGAGTTGGTGGGACCCAAGAGTGTAGTTGTAATTAACAGTCTTTCCCAACTGAGATCCTCAACGTGTGTGTCTCGGTTGCCACTTCGATCTGATATGTCAGTCGATTTCGTGCCAAGCCCTCGCCACACAGGGCTCGTTAGATGACGAATTGCATATCGTTCGATTGCATCTGACGTCCTCAATCTTCTCATACTCCCGAAGATGTTGTCGATCAAACCGTTCGAATGCAATCAATCCGAAACCCGAAATATTACGAGTTCGCAATTGTCGTCGTCGGTATTTTTGGCGCTTCCTTCTCTTGTGTTGAGCCGGAGGGTAAAGTTATGCATATCATGTGAAAGCTCGTGAGTAGCACTCGTCGCAAATGCACTTCCCACCTTCACAATATCTCGTCCTTACGAAACTGCCTGCAGACATTCTTGGTGAAAAGAAGCTATCGCCAGTTCTCGATTAACAACGTAAACAGCGAGAAAGATTTCCTCTAACCTCGTGAACGAGTTTTACATCTTCTATACGTGAATACTTCGAGTGCCAAGTTGTCGAAGGGGACTTGGGCCATACGGCCAAGGAGTGGTATTATCTGTATAATCTAGATTGGTAGCTATCTGTCCCGGCATATCAACTTTCTACACAATTAGGAAAACCTCATCTGAAAATGGGATACATTCAAAATGATTGGCGAGAATATTAAGCGAATAAGAAAAACAGAACCATTCCATTGTTGTGAGGTATTAGATGTCGAAACATGCCTCACACGATACAAGATTTGGCACAAAGGCTGCTTTATTAAAGGCAGATTTACCAACATTTAACATGGAAAAATTGCAGGCAGTTGTAACATATAACTATGTTAAATTGTCGTCGGATAGCAACTTGTAATAAGTTAATCGGAGCGTACCCATACAGACGTCAGAGAGATAGATCTGCCCTAAATTACATACAGGAACAATTTGACAGTGCAATTTCCGGATTGGTAATTTCACACTTTTTTATTCTAGCCGATTCAATCATTATAGCCTTTAAATATTTTAGGAATTGTAGGCTAATTGGCAGAATCACTCCAAAGCTACCGATTTCATTTTCTCCTCGATCAATGTGAATCATTCCGAAAAACTGATTTCTTGGTACGGGAAAGAGAATAGAATTCTCGTCAAACAAGTCTCATGTAGTTCATACTTGGCAATTTCACCCGCTAAAGAGAAACAACCGTTCATGACGTGATTTTAACCTACTTGCCAATAATTCAGTAGTCAAAATACGACAAAAATGAGTACAAGGTATAACCTTAGTATATTGTGAAAACAAGGAGCAGCAATTTCAGAATAATACAATAATTTCAACAAAATTTAGAACAAAAAATGACCAACAGTTTTTTGACATAAGTATATGATTCCGTTCATTACCGAATACAGTAGCCGAACTTTTTTGACAAAATTTCACTGTAAATTTCCTAATTCGTCTAAAAAGAGCACGTCCAAAATTTAGCACCGTGGATAAAAAAATGATGAATTTGGCAAACAGATAGCGGTCGTACTGAACGAAAAATAGGATAAAACCTGTGGAGTAATTTTATGCCCGGTTGATCTAAAGGCCTTCAAAAGTAACGTGTCAAACGTGAGCTCTCGGAAAATATGCAAAGCACCGCCCTCTGACACGACACAAGAGGAGAAAGACTTGTGAGAAAACTTGCTTGAAAGCAGGTTGAATGACAACATCATCGGAAACAGAAGCAGAGAGACCTCAGTCGCTGTTGAATGAGATGCAAGTGTATAATAAACACTTTAACCAATAAGCATTATCTCTCGATGTGGGATTCGAGGGCGAACGTAATGAACATTGGACAGGGTGACCTTAGAAATGGGAAACGCGAGGGATGACGTGGTCAAGGTTGCACTGAGTGTCCTCGAGCTGACGTAATTAACACGCTGGACAGACATGAGAACCACCGTGCGAATTTGTTCGAGTGTGTAAAACAAAACGAAAGTGGTGGCATTTGAAAGTATCTTATCTTGCATGGAGGTGCAATCGTGCAGTAATTCTGTCCTGTGCAGATAACATCGTGCTAAATTGATTAACCATCGTTACTGAGCGACTTGTGGAAATATCCTGCAGTCTCACTGCCATTTCTATATTCTATTTTCATTCTCATATCTCTCTAGACCTTGGCAACCTGACCGTATCTTAGCCCACATGCAGTCGATGAGTGGGCGGCACTTTGCCTGGATCAGACTTTTGATTTCATACACACATACATCTCATCGGTGGTTAGCGCAGCCAATTTCGAAAGTATATCAAGAAGACTCCATACGCAAAAAGAAACCTTCAAAAAGATGATGATTATCTGCAGACAGTGTTGAGCACACGATACCTTGCCAATCGAGCAGCGGAAAGGTGATTTTATGTCAATAGAAACCTCATACGAAAGCGTATGGATATGATAGCTTCTGTCTTTTACGACGAAAAACGCTGCATGTTATGGCGACCATACCCAGACACATGAGAGTGACAAAAAAGGTTAGTTAAATGAAAACAGATATATTTTGATATACAATTTTCCACATTCCCATCACGATTGAAAACTCCGTTTCGATTGGATCTCGTCCAAAAGTTGTTGTAACTCTTCCTCCGTAAACCGCGTGCCTTCTAAGCTTGGGATAAGTGCTTTGCATTCCTCAGCGGTGTCCGGAAGCAAGTTTGCGATAGCGGCCAACTCAAAATGGTGGAGGCGCTTCTGGGAGAGCAAACTAAACGAGGCAAAGTGAAGTAAGGGAGGAGTCCATACCTGCGGAGGCTTTCGATCGTTTCCCGATTGCTGAATTTTGAGAAGTGGGTAGCGTAGTTCAAGGTTTTGGCAAAGGCGGCGGATAATTCGAGTTCGTGAACAGTAGCAGCTTCGTTTTGTTCTTTCCTGAAATCAGAACGGTATAGGTAACACTGTGGTAACTTGATTTGGCATCGGCAATAAACTGAAGGTAGATACACGCTTTGCTTTTCGTTTTCTAATATGAACGTAGATCAGGGCAACCTGACGTTATCCGAACCCAAGTGTATCTTATGAGTTTGAGCCATTTAGCATATTCACAACCTTGAAATTTTATGTACCAACAAAAAAATGTAAAAAGCGTAGACCGTGGATTGCTCGACGAGGACAATTCATTCGCTTTTGGTGAGACTGAGGAGAGCTGCACATATGGAAAAAAATCACAAGCCTGGAGCTAGCAAAGTATGGTATGAAAGCACAAGCCTGATCCAGGCAAAGTGCCGCACAGTCAGAGACTGCACGTGGGCTAGAATACTGTCAGGTTGCCCAGGCCTAGACAGACATGAGGAAGAAAAAAGAACAGGAAATGGTAGTGAGAATCATGCCTGTTTCAGCATGCAGCTCACTACCTCTGGCCAATCAATTTAGCACGGTGTTAGCAGCACAGCACAAAGTACTGCACGATTGCACATCCGTGCACATTCTTAGACTGAAAGTGGGGTGAGATACTGTAAGACTACCAACGTCTAGACGGACATTAGAATAGCACAATGGCAGTCAGACTCAAGCGTGTTTCGCATACAGCTCATTGATGGTGAAAAATCTTTGAAGCAAGGTATTTCCTGTGTACGACCACATATCCAAGTACATCCGGTCAATCGTGCTTGGTTTTCGCTTGCTCGCATTTGTATATGCAAACTACAAACCGATTTGATTCATAGCATGCAAAGTCCAATGCACTAGGGTGTTGGATCTGGCTATTACAGACATGATAATCTGGGGTTTGGGATACTACGGTGTTCTTTGGAAAAGCTTATCTAAAGAGTCTTATCAGTGGGTTGATACGAAGTTCGTATGAACACTATCCATCAACATTCTTGACATAAGCATTTCTAATGACACCGGTACATCTGAGTGGTTGTAACATGTATAAAAACGATGTTGCCATGTTGAGACTTAGTCTCATTCAGGAACTTGATCACAACCTACAAACTTGACAGCCATGATATTTTTAGCTGCCTAGTTACAATAAAAATAACAGAATTTCAGTGCATATACAAGCACAATGATAAAAAGGTCCGCGAAAAATACGTTGAGAATAGACAACTTATTGAACAAGCTTACCGATGCTCCAGAAGCAATTTGACTTCAGCCAACATGAGTGTTTCGGCGTTTTCGAACTCTAGATTCAGTGTGAAAACGTTAGCACAGCTTACCTTTGGGAAATTTCAGCTCCGTGGCATCGCACTCATCGGAAACAGCGTGCATTTGCGACATTGTGAATAAACAACAAGCTGCAAGTATTGGAAAGAGAACATGAATGTGAATGAAATTCATGCACGTGAAAGGTTCCCGATAAGGTAGGCATGCTGAAAGACACTCTATCGTTACTTCGCACTATGGGGCTCTATTGATGTTTCATCTAAAAGATAATAGTATTAGGTGTCTTTAGTAACCTTGGGACGGAACCAGGACGTGGTGCGATGGTTTGTGTACCTCGATTCGTTCCCTAAACGCTAACAAAGCCACTCATTACAATAAAATCAATGAATTAAAATCTGGATAACATTTTATGAACCAACCGTTCAGTCTCTTTAACAGAAGACATTGATCGAAAACCCTTACAGCCATTACATCTATACATGATATGTACAGATACATCAAGGCTGGAAGCAGGCAAAGCCCTGCACGGCGCATGGGCTAAGTTACTGTTAGGTTGTCCAGGTATATAAAGATATAACATGAGTAGGTGGCAGTGAGACTACAGCGAATTTTCGAGCTTTCGGGTGATATGCAGAACACTACCCTCCAGCGCCAAAATAACCAACGACGACGATAGCGGATCCATGATAATTCAAATTTCGCAAGGATTGCATGTTGTTGTTGTGTGCGACTATCTCCTCCTGGAGGATGAGTCGGCTTCAATGAAGATTCTTGGGAATTTGGGTACAAAGCGCCGTCCACAGCACCACTCGGCGTTTGTTCGAGTCAGCTTCTCTAGCCTTTGCACAACCAAGTGCGACCTGCAAGGCAGCAGGGAGTTGCCAAAAAGAGGTAGTCTACAAGACTCTGTTCCAGGTTTTGCCTCAGGGTTTTCTCCCGAAGCCTTTCCCGCGATCCTGTATCCCGCAAAGCAGCGGAGGTTTAAAATCAGGGTTGTCTTTCAATTAGATGAAATGCCCTCCCAGGCTAAAGAGCTCCATCTGCTGGTTTTCAGGCGCCAGTCACTCGCCCTCGCCCCTTCTCCTGTTGGTAGAAGCAGTTCCGCCGGGCTCGGGGAGCCACTCGTGCAGGCCAGAACCTGGACTTGGTTGTCAGAGGCTATTTGAGACGCGCGCCATACGGGAGCATTTTATAAACAGCGGGAGCTTATCCCCACTGCCACCCCCGGCCATGACAACCTTTGGAACCTAAGGATTGCATGGGAACGGTTCGAGCGACAGCATCCTCGGGAGCATGAGATGGACAACATCGATTGCTATCGAATGATATGCAATTCGTCAAGATCTGTTATGGGAACCCAGAGTAGCGAGGGCGTGAATTGAACTGGTTGGTAAATCAGATCAAAGTGACAACTGATACAGATTTTTTAAAGGATAGAGTTGTGGTAAGCGAATTTGACTATATTATTCGTAGTAGATCACTAGCATGTATCCAAGCAAAATGCAGCACAACCATAGAATGTACGTGGGCTAAGATAGTGTCAGGTTGCCCAGGCCTAGAATGATATAGGGAAAAATGAAAACAGCAGTGAGACTCGTGAGTTCGTGTGCAGCTCAATAACAGTGGCAATTTAATAAAGCACTTGCGGCGTGCACAGTACATAACTACTGCACAATTGCATATCCGTGCAGGAATTTGTCTATATAAGATGGATACGCGATGCCTTCTTCTATTTTGTGAGTAATAAACGCTTTTTACCTATCGGCGTTGTAAGGGTTAAACACGAAGAAGAACCATGACCCGGACGAGAAACGTAAATGTGTTGTTGTTTAATGCTGGATTGAGTGGCCTGGAGCCTGTGTGAATGACGTAATAATATGTATGTATACATGGTATGGGATGGGATGAAAGCACACGCCTGATCCAAGCAAAGTGCCGCACAGTCAGATTCTGTACGTGGGCTAAGATACCATCAGGTTGCCCAGACCTAGACAGATATGAGAAAAGAAATAGAAAGGAAATAGAAATGGTAGTGAGATTCCAGTGTTTCAGCATGTAGCTCACTACTGGTGTCTCATCATCATCATCAAAGACAGCATTACACCAGTAGCACGTACCGAATGCTTAACTGCCATACAACCATGAAAAAGTAAAATCCTAAAAGATGGGGAAGGGTGGGACTTAAATTGCTACGGCTTCTATAGAGGAGTAAGCACAAACAAACTGGGAAGAGGTGCCTACACCTCGAATGGAACATGCATTCAAACAAGTTTCGTGAACGAGTAGAGCAACATCAGCACGGCAGCTTTCTTGCGGCTTTCACTGTCATGCATCATAACAAGCTTTTCTCGTCACTCCGCTTAACAACACACAAGGTTAAGCAAACACTCAAAGAAGATGCTCAGTGCAAGACCGCCATTGAACACGGTTTCGGGACATATCCTGAAGCGTAACTAACCATTGCGATATATGATCGCGGGGACACCAGCCTGGAAGACGCGCTGCGCCTACTTTAGAAAGGTTACTAGTAAGAAATTTTAGCTGCCTATGCCAAGTGACGGTTTGGCCACCCCGAGATTTACGCCAATCAGGATGTGGCGTCGCAAAAAGAATCTGTTTCAGAAGTCGGTGGTCCGGCATCCGTAAAACGTGACCCAACCAGCGTAACCTATGAAGGTTGATCTGCTTCTCTATATCGACAGTACTACTAAACAACCTATTTCGGAGAGCATCGGTGCGCATACGATTGTAACAGCTAACTCCTAGAATGCTGCGGAGACACCGGTTGTCAAATACTTGGAGACGCTGAATGTGTTCTTTTCGTAAGGTCCAGGTTTCGCACCCATATAGTAACACAGCCCGAACTGTCGCTCTATAGACGCTACCCTTGAGTAACAGAGATAGTCCTTTCTCACTCCAGAGGTTACCTAGGTTGTGGAATGCTACGGTCGCTTTAGAAATGCGTGCCGAGACCTCGTTATCTAACGATGCAGAATTATTGATACAACTACCAAGATACGTAAAACGATCCACAATTTCAAGCGCCTGATTGTCAAGTAATAAAGCGTTGTTCGATAAGTCGATGTCCTGCAGAAGAACACTGCACTTAGAGGGCGCAAAACGCATTCCAAATGCGGGCACAATACTAGATAGCTTGTTCAGTATTGCCTGTGCATCTGTGTATGAGTCGAAGAGCAGAACTATGTCATCAGCATAATCCAAGTCGAGAAGCTTGACGCCTGGCATTATGTGAACTCCGAAAGCTGGGGCACCTTCGTTGCATAATTCCATAATTGCATCAATTACAAAATTGAACAAAAACAGAGAAATCGGGCATCCTTGTCGGACGCCACTTGTGGTGTGGAATTTGGGTGAGAGTTCATTGTAAACCCTAACGCATCCGGATGTATGAGCATAAAGTGCGCGTAATATGTTGACATACTTATGCGGAACGCCTTTGCACAGCAAGGTCTTAAACAGGACATTTCGATCGACTGAATCAAATGCTCCTTTGAAGTCTAAAAAGAGGGCTATTGTCGGCTGTCGATAGGTGTGCCGCAGTTCTAATATCCGTCGAAGAGTAAAAATGTGGTCGACACAGCCTCTGCCAGGCCGGAAGCCAGCTTGCTGCTCACGGATCTGTGAGTCCCTATGCGATGTTAATCTTCGAAGACATATGGACGCTAATAATCTCGTAATGATGGGAGTGAGACTTATCCCACGGTGATTAGAGCATGAGCTTCGCACACCTTTTTTAAATATAGGTATGATAACTGATTCGCCCCAACTCGGAGGGACGGATTCTGAAATCCACACTTCACGGAGGAGATCTCCTAATGTGCTGATTAGGACTTGGCCACCTTCTTTGAACAAAACAGGCGGTATGTCATCGGGGCCAGCAGCTTTGATTCGTTTCATGGATTCGATACATGCTTTAATTTCTAAATCATTAGGGGGATCTACGCTAACAGGCCAAGGATCACACTGCCTCAAGTGAGGGAATGATTCTGTTGCAGGCGACCAGCAGAATTGTTCTTCAAAATGTTCGGCCCAGCGTGACATGCGGCGATTCTTATTAGTGATAAGAGTGCCGTCTAATTCCGCTATAGTCTCACTCACTCCTTGTTTCGTAGGCCCAGTCGATCGAATAAGTTGGAAGAGTTTTCGCACGTTACCCGCATTATTTGCTATTTCCATTTCTTCGACCTTATTTAGCCACCACCTTTCTCTGTCTAGTCTTAAGCTCCGTTTAAGTTCATTCCTCACGCGTTTACGCGTGTCCAGGACCATGAGGTATTTCGCGTCGCTGGTGAAGAATTTCTATAGAGCGCTGTGAAATCCAGTGGGACTTTTGGGTTGGTTGTACAGTCTCACAGGCTGTTATTGCGGCGGCTCGCATAATCCCTGCAATTTTGTTCCACCTTTCATCGGTAGTTGCATACTGGGCAACTGGGAGTGAGTTACTCAAGGTGGTCCTATAAATGTCTTGAACTGCAAGCTGAAAGAATTTTTCGACAGCAATGCGTTTTGCATTCGAGGGCTTCGTACCGGAGAACTTTAACGAGAACATGCATCGCACAAGAGCATGATCTGAATCTACGCAGGTATTCCAAAAAGAGCGGCAGTCCTCAATGCAACTTCTCCAGCGAGCACTTATGGCGATATGGTCGATTTAGGCCGAAGGTTGGCTTCCATCCGGCGAGCGCCATGTGGCACATTGACATCTTTTTTATGGCGAAAGGAGGTGCTGCTAATGAATAATCGAGATTGTGCACAGAATTGTATAAACCGTTCACCATTATCTGTGCGTTGGCTTTCAAGACCAAACATGCCACCTAATTGTGATTCAGATGTATCTAAGCGACCCAGTTTATATATATATATATTTTTACACAATCATTTAAAAATGACAAAGTGCCACCCAATCAATTTGGGTGTGGGCGTGATACTACCCGGTTGCCCAGGCCGAAGCGACCCAGTTTGGCATTCATATCTCCCGCTAAGACAACAATATCGGAGCTTTTTGCACGTCGCAAAAGAGAATGAAGATCGTCGTAGAAGGCGTTCTTCTCGTCGTCGGAATTCGTGTTAGTCGGAGCGTAAGTTGCTACAATAAACAAGCATCTCTGATTAGAAGATTTTGAGTTTGGTCTAATATTAGTGGCGAGTCTAACTGCGCACATCCTGCTATTGCGAGGAATCCAATCGATTAGACAGTATTCGGCACGTGAATTCAGCACTATACCAACACCCGCCTGTCCTGAAATGGCAGCTACAGAATCACCAGAGCAGCGCAAAAAGTAGCGAGTTGAAAGATTTGGGGCAGTAAGTTCAGTAATTATAGACGGATCATATAAGCGCGTTTCCGATAAACAGCAAACATCAATGGATAGACTATCTAAGGTAAGAGCCAGTGCAGCTTGCTGGCCTATTTGTCTCAGAGTCCTGACATTCATGGCTCCGATGTGAGCAGAGGGCCGTGGTTTAAGAAAGTGATCTGTAGATTCGCGAACAGAAAATGTTCCAACATGTTCAGCGCGGTCTTTTCTAAAGCTGGGATTGACAGACGGAGAGTTGTTAAGAGTGGATGGGGGAGGGGAAGGGTCGGAAACAGTTTGAAGAGTAGGGCCAGCAGTAGCTTGTTTTCGCTTACCCGCCCTGCGGTACCCTGCTGTATGCAGCAGGTAAGGCGACCCTGTTTATCGTGCGCGACGGCCGATGCACTATGGAGTTAAGTTTCGTATTAATAGTCATAGTCATGGTTGTATGCGGGCTGGGATACTGCCAGGTCGCCCATGCCTAGACAGGAGAACAATTAGGGTTCTCGACCAAAGACTTTGGCTAAAAAGCCTGACCCACAAGGCAGCGGGTTAGGTTGAGACCGTGTTCGTCTGACCTCTATCCATTGACCTTCCTGGTATGAGTGACTCTGAAGGTGCTCGGAGAGCACCACCCAGCATAGCTGGTGTCTAATTAATCTAGCATGATGTTGGCCGCGCAGCACAGAAATACTGCATGATTGCACATCAGTACATGTATGTACATACATACGTATGTATGAAATCAAGAGTCGGATCAAGGCAAATTAACACGCAGTCATAGATTTCGTGTGTGCTAAAATACTGCCAAGTTACCACGGCCTAGGCATGCAGCTCACCATCAGTGACAAATCGATCCGGCACGATGTTAGCTACACAACACCGAAGCACTGCACAATCGTTCATCGGTTATAAACGCTAAAACAAGATATGCGATTTTGCATCGATTGACTGCAACCAAGCTCAAACGGGGAGGTGCTAGGAGGGCACCATCCTAGCCGGATTATCTGATCGACCAAAGTTTGCAACGGAGAGAAAATGCTGTTGGGTGAGCCATGTTGTACCTTGGAAACAATTCAAGAAACCCGATGACAGAGGTGCAACAGAAATGGGCATGAAGAAAATTACAGACGGGCAAACTATTTTTAGAAGACTGTGTTAAATGACTTCTATCAGTCCTATCCTGTCTTCGCTACCCCAGAACAGTGGAAGTCAGCGGAAGAAGAGCTCACGGAATGCAGACCAAGAAGTTCGGCCGATCGAAGACGTGTTCCAGTAACCCACATGCAAGTAGATCCAAAACTGAAGTCTTACCACAACCAAGCATAAACGTGGAGGTGTTAGGAGGACACCCTTCTAACGAATAAAACAAGCCCGATTACCTGATCGACCAGAGGCAACGGAGAGAAATTGTTGTTGGGTAAGCCATGTTGTACTTTGGC
>JACCGJ010011217.1:0-12810 GCA_013407085.1 Atriophallophorus winterbourni | reverse complement strand
TTCTATGTGACTGGTTGCTGAAAGACTACGTTCCTACCCGGGGTAACCTGACACCCACACGCTACTGGCAACTCCCGATCAGAAGTCTTCGCTGACCAGACTTCTTGGAGGGGGGCTGTGTAACTCCGCTTGTTTGTCCTTATCAAAACATTGACCTTGACAATTAACTTCCGTTCGTACGTGCGTGCATCGTGAACGCTCTGTACACGTTTTGGCTACCGCGATAAACCTTTCATCTGCTGTGCCTTTTCTCCAACATTCTTGGGGACATTATTGTAGTAATCTGGTCTACTACACCTATGTAATAGCTTGCCAAACGTTCCGTTCCGTTCTGTTTGAATAAACTGCGCAAGGTTAAATAGCTCATCGAGCATCCAAGTAGTTTCCGATTGTTTTACCACAGAAGGCCACTCAACATTTTCGCTCATGCTCGATTAGAGCCTCAAAAATAACACACGTACGTTTTTGTGAATTACCATCGTGATACCGTGTGCTGCTTTTGTTTAATTGAACTAAACACGTACCACGCGTGGACGATTGGAACGTCGACTTCACTACATTGTTCCACTGACGCTGACGCAGCCTCACGACCCGAAGTTTGAGGAGGGAGTGCTGATGTGGCTGAAGCAAGCAAGAGGACTGAATCTGCCTGTCAGCGGCGATTTGATCAAGGAGAAGGCGATAAAACTGGCTGGGCTGATGCACATCCCAGACATCATGGCGAGCGACGGTTGGTTAGACAGCTTTAAGAAGCGCAATGGCGTCACGTTTAAGAAAGTGCAGGGCGAAGCTGGAGCGATGGATTCCCAATCACTTATTGATTGGCAGCAGCAGGTTCTCCGGCCCTTACTCAGGCAGTTCTCTGCAGATTATGTCTTCAACCTGGACAAACTGATGCAAGCGTGTGATCGGCTAGACAACGAGATCCGACGAAAGAAGATGCGTCAGCCGACGATTTCTGAGAGCTTTGGACTGATCGATTGAGCAAATAAATGATGGACTTGAGAAAATAAAGCCGTTTTTTACAAACCCTCGTTACTATGCCACTCTTGCTCGGTCCTAAGGGGGGGCATAGTACTGAGATTTGAATGTAATAACAAGCCCAACGTTCAACAAGCCAAACATTGGAAAAGCATTCTTGACCGACTTCGATTTGGACAAATTTGCATCGATACTACTCTGCTATCTGCTTGCCAACCTCGTAGCGCGTCAAAGCTAACGTGTTTGGACGAAGTTTGGGCTGTATATGGAAAAAATATGGAACGCTTCACGATTTTGCGTGTCATCCTTGCGCAGGGGCCATGCTAATCTTCTCTGTATCGTTCCAATTTTAGTATATGTACCGCCGAAGCGAGTACACCAGGCGATAATGTCTTTTAAACCTAAACCAAATATATTTTCAAATGTGAAAAAATACTCATTTGCATACTTAAATGTTTGTCAGACTTCTTTTGTGAATTTGTCATGTATTCAATGTAAAATACGTTTGTAAAATATATTGTTTCCTAATATTGCAATCTTATACGTGAACTATCACAAAAAATTCAAATTGCTTTTATGAGTAGTATATGGCACGTTCATAAATTTGTAGCGCATATTGGCTGTTTCACCGCTCTGCTGATTCCAAGTAATTCATTGATTGGCCAATAAGTTTTCGCGATTCTGTTATTTGAACAACTTTGTGGATTGTTTGGATTTCATTAACACTCAGCAGCAACACTGAACCAAGTTCAATACATTTTACATTTCAACCATTATTAAAACTTAAGCTAAGCTAAGTGAGCATCAAAAAGTATTTCCGTTTTAAACGATTAGAAACACTTGGGTCCTACATATTTTGTGCTAACAAATGAAGGAGGAAACCTCGTGGTAGCTGTTGAGGAGCTGTTGGTCAGTCGCTCGTTTTCCAGTAAATAATGGGAATGTTGCTGAATTGGCTAAGGTACTATCTTACTGATAGACACGTCCGAGTTCGCGTTGGTAACAAGTTCTATAGAAGAATAGACGTCACAAGTGGAGTTCCGCAAGTCTCAGTGATTGGACCTCTTCTATTCTTGGTGTTCATGAACGATATAGTAGAGGATATTGGATGCAACTTGATATTGTTTGCCGATTATATTACAATCTGGAAACGTGTCAGGTCTGTTTCAGACTGTATAGCATTACAGCGGGATCTGTGCACCTTATTTCGATGGTCCCAGATAAATGAGTTACCATTTAACCCTGCGAAATTTAAAATACTGCGACTTGGAAAATCTATGCACCACACGTATCAGCTCAGCATGCAAGATCTCGCCAGGACCACCGCTGAAAACGATCTCGCTATCTGGGTGTCGTTTAAACTTAAGCCTGGACATCATTGTCGGACAGTGTAGAATAAATCCCGCTTTATCTTGAGACTTCTGAAAAGGATATTCAGGATTTTCACGCCAGAAACTCTACACCGGTTAATTAATACACAATTACGTCCTGTTATATAATATTCCATCCAAGCCCGACCACCATGGCCGAGGAAGGATATCGAACTACTTGACAGGATTTATCATCGTGCGACAAAGTTGTTTTTCTGTTACATTAGTACTCTATGGTTATTGTATATTTTATTGCTTTTTAACCATAAATCTTGTACCTTGAATCTTGAATATGTGGCTTCCTTGAGACTGGAGATCCAACAGCATTTTCAGTAGTAGGCAATTGTTTCATGAAGCTGAGCCTCTATTTTACTTAATCGTTGTGCCATGATTGCGTAGCACGGATCACTAGTTAGACCCTTTGGCGTCTCGTCTGCATAAGTTTTATTCATCCTTGACTGTTGAGCAATCAGTGTTGAAGGTGAGCAAACGGCGAGTTCATGCACGTTCGATGTATCATCGTTACTAATAACATTTTGTAAACGGTTTTCAGTCACAAGTCTGCTCCACAGATAGTTGGTGTCTGTCCTTATCTGAGATTGAGTCACTATTTATGTTTCCTTCGCCGAGCACTTTCGCGGTTTTAGTAAATGGAGCTACGACTTTCTTCTGACTACCTCCATCCGTAACATTTGATGGTGGAAGGCACATCTTACATACCGTGCGAATAAAATCGCATGATGTATTCTGAATCCAGCGATAGGTCTCTGGCTCCATTCCTCCGCACCGAATATGCATCCACTTGAAATAGCTTTTGCGTTATCCGCAATCTGTTTAGAACATACAAGTCAACAGTCCCCAGAGCGAGCAGCGGTGCTCTGATTCTCTTGGATCTTCTTTGCAGTAGGTGTTGTATTATCTATTTTTGAAGATTTTCGTTGATAATGATACAAATACAATATCAAAAGATTCGTAAGAAGCAAAATTTCACGTTGACCTTCAAATTCAAGCTCCAGACCAAAATGCCATATAATTCGTTTCCATACTTGGTCACACACGAATAATCCATAGCCCCCAGTCGAAAGACACGTTACCACACTAACAATAATTTACTTAACCGCCAAAATAAATAATTTGTTGCACCACTACCGAAATTCATAAACGTATATAAATATAGTGCATGCCAACGTAGCTTAAAACAAACAACCTCGTTGATATCTCAATTTTCAAGCAGACGGAAATGTTAACTATGATTATTAGCTAGTGGAGAAGGAAAAGAAGTATTTGAATACATGTGAGATCAATCCGTAGCGATAAAATGCAATTTGGAAAGGAATCGGTTAGAGCAGTTTGTAGCTGACGTTTCTGCAACAGAATCTTCGTCCGACCAAGGGTATCGGTATGAACAGAGGACAGGTTTACTTGGCATTCACCTTACCAATATATAGTTACCTAAGTTAGACAGGCTAGATCCTTGCAAATTAATCCACCCCCTGCATGTTATGTTATCATGAACAATTGTTCAGTCCGCTGACCCACCGCTTGCGTAATCCGTGTGCACTCGTGTTACTCCATACATGTTGCATGTTGTGTAATCCTTTTAATCGCTTTGTCGACGGAGTTGTCAACATTGTCAGATAAACCGGTTTTCCTTAAGCCATGTGTGCATTTGGGGGCATGCACGTTAAAGTTTACCCGCTGCTGAACCGGGCGTCAGATTGTGGAGATATCCGCCTGACTACCAGCCTTTGTTATTTCAACTGCCTCAGCGTGAAGTATTTCCCTATAAGGTTTCACCCACCGCCTAATCACTTCTACGTTAACATGATAACCGCGGTGTCCTGCACGTCTTAAGCTAAGGCAGAATCCCGGAACAGTGATTGATATTGACTGGAATGGCGGGGTTGCTTTCCGATACGTCTTCCATGTTCGTTGATTCTAGTGAAAGTTCTCTAGACGTTTTCCCTATGTAAGCACCCTGGCAACCACATGCATTTGTTTTTGTATCTATAGTTGGTCGCAGAACCTAAAGGTGTCTTATCCCTGAGATGCAATGATGGAGAGCGAAGCGTTCTACCTCTGTTCGAGATTCTACTAATTCTTTTTGAGGCGCTCTTGACATACGGCGGAGAGACCGTAGATCTCCATACTTTTTTCGTTGTCGTATTCCTATGTTTTACTCGGTTCAATTGAGGTTAACTTAAACTTCTTGATGAGCTCTTTTTTATTGGAAGTATCGCTGCAGGGGTGCTTAATCTTGTAGAACAGCGATTTCTATATGGACTAAAATGACATTTTGGAATGCGCAGAGGTGTAATCAGAAAGAACTCAGAACTCAGAAAGTTTTATGGTAGAAAAAACAGTAAGCTTAACAATAACCATAAGATGACAGGTATATAGATTAAAATTACAAAATCTCTGAAAAATGAATAGAGGCAGTCACATACCGCATGGTTCGTCATATACTCATGAAGTTTAGAAGCAAAAACCGCAACAGATTCCGAACGTGTAATTTTTATTCAGGAAAAATGTTCCAAGTGAAACAAATTCTTACTGAGAAAATATTTCTCGATTGGATAATCGAGAATGCGGAATGCTTAAAGCCTTTGAATGTGTTCGTGTTCGAGTAAGACCATTGGGTTTTGGCAAGTGTTTAAGGGGATGGTTTTCAGTATGCAGGATTTTGAATACCAACAGGAGGTCACTCCGTATCCGTCGTTGGGGAAAATCATGTAAACTTAGTTTTAACATTCGCTCTTTGAAAAGCAAATTTCTGTAACGGGGCACAACTTTGTCGCACGATGATAAATCCTGTCAAATAGTTCTACATCCATCCTCAGCCATTGTGCCCAGGCTTGGATGGAATATTCAATAACAGGACGTACATCGTATTCATTAACAGTAGTAAAATTTGGGGCGTGAACATCCTGAAAATCCTTTTTAGAACACTCAAGATTCGGCAGTCTTAATTGTACACTATCCAGCAATGATGTGCAGGCTTAAGGTTAAACGAAAACCATGATGCCGGGATCTTTTTCTACGGTGGTCCAGACAAGATCTTGCATGCCAAGCTGATACGTGTGGTGCAGAAATTATCCAAGCCGCAAAACCGCATCTGTGTCGATTGACTTACGATATAACTTCTTTTGTAACCTGGATATTCGGATCCAAGTTATTGAGATAATTTACCTTGATCTAGCCAATCTTAGGTAACTTACGATTTGTCAGAAGGAGTAGGAACCACTTTGGCTTCGAATACGGATTGTATATGCACGTAGCTGAAAGTAGCATAATTTTCCAGCACGGTACTAGCAAACAAATAGGCGATCTACCAATCGATTTGTAAGTGATACAGCGTTATTTTTTAATGTTCAGCTGGCCTACCACTACCACTATGCTTAGCACAATCGCTTTTATTTATTACACATGTACGATATTTGTTTGAAAAGCATGTTTGTCAATTCAAACGCTATAATGAACAACATTCGTTCGCTAGTTCGACACATTCTACGTTCCAAAGCGAACTGTACATAGTTATTTTGAGTAGCAATTAATTCTGACATTTATAGCAGAAAAATCAATTTCCTCATAACGACCCTTTCATAACGCGAGGCCTGAGCACTCTGGTCCACGAATCATTGATCACCCTGATTCGCGTCTATCCAATGTTGACATTTATCCAACGATGCAGGGAAATTGCTCCAACTAAATTCGTATCGCAGATACGCTTCAAATCGTAACAGATGTGCCCAATACATCTGTTCAGCGTGTGACTATTTCTTCGTGTTATCCGATGCAACCTTGTGATGTGACCCTGTTTAAACACAAAGTAACATCTGTGTAAGAGAGTAAATGATGAAAAATCCTCTCAGGCGATTTAATTTCAATCGGACTGAAGAAAGGAATCGATATTAGTTGGCGCGTTAACCCGCTCACGTGATGCGTTTGAATTTAAATCGAGCGAATATGGTGATGAGTCATGATGTTTCACACTGTCTGGCTGCCTTTGTTTCATAAAAGTGCACGATCCTGACGTGAATTGAGACAAGAATGACCTTGATCCGTGGTATTCGTCACAAGTAAGCTGAATACTTTGAATAAATGTACAACGCAATTCAATTCAACTCAATTCAATTTAATGGTCTAAAAAGCATATAGCATTACAAAAACCACAGAATAATATGGGAATTACGGTGGGTTCATATTCCGCTGTTCTCACCAACTCACTGGACAATTATCGAACACGGGGCTCGTAAGAGTCAGCAATCGATTGGAATATGTTTGGGACCGTTATGTATTCATAATGCAAAGAAATGTGAGTGCAATCGGTTAGAGTAGTTTTTAGGTAACGTTTCACTTCTGGCACAGAAGCTTCGTCAGACCAAGGGTGATAGTCAGGATAGGGAACATGATTGAATTGTAGTCAACCCCCCCACTGATTTGACCTTGCCGCTAAACAGCCTATAGTGTGTCACGTCTCGTGGGAATGACCAGGATAAGTGATCCATTTTTTCGTCCTAGTGGGGTTCCACGTCAATCTAATACAAGACCTACTAGATAACAAGCGTGTATGATGAGGCCTTTTTTCTACATCTTGTGTCCAAGGGTTTAACCTATCCACACGTATGTGGGTACATGTGACTGAGCAAATTGGTCGTGTTAGCCTTATCCAACAATCGCTTACTGGTTGTTTATTTACCATTTCTCCAGAGCGTCAAGTCCTGTCGATCTGATTAGTGCAAACACCACGAAACCGATCGTGCTTTGTACTTGTGCTGGAAATGCAAGGTTTGAAATTGTAAGCCACTGTTGGGTTCGGATGGCACAATCAACCGGGATGTCGAGCTACTTCAACTCCGTCTATCGCAAAACATCACTCCTAAAGAGATTTTTCGGTAGATTCTTAAAACAGAAAATTCCCTGCATTATAAATACGTAAATCAGACCCCGATGGAATATGCAATTCAAGCATGGTCGCTTAAAAAAGATGTGCGACTTTGCAAAGAATACCATCGAGCTACCAACTTGTCACCGGACTCACCCTGAAACCCTACAATGAGCGAATCAAAACGCAAATTTATTTGATTATCCATGTCGTCGTCTCCGAGAGGATTTAATTTTGGTTTACATTATTTTGAATACCACAAATCACCCTCTACAATGCTTGTTTAATCTGCGGGGCTCGAATAAGACAATAGCTTACACATTTATTCTAACGGTCCCTTACTCGCGATTCAGCTGTAGACGACATTTTTTCCGTGCGGGTTTGTGTTACAATATGGAACAATATGCCAGATTACGTTGTAAACTCACCAAACCAGCAGATTTGCAAGAAAATTCTTGATGCGTTTTTGACTCTTAACCTGTGCATCGAAGAAAACTATACATCTTGATCCCATGCATCTACGTTTGACAACACACAAATCGTAAACAATTTCTGCCATTTGGTTTTTTACCTAATTCTTGAACTGCTCATTAAGCAACTAACTCCCGTTTTTGCTTGTTATATTATTCGTAGTTCCCATATTATTCTGTGGTGTTTTTTGTAAAGCTATATGCTTTTTAGACCACACACATATGGACGGTGTGAAACCCATGGGCTTTAACCTTTTGACTACGGTAATTGGATATACTATTTTATGATATTTCTGCTTAATTAGGGCATAAATAAAACACATGATCAATTTTTATGGATGAGATGCCAGACGCCGCCTGACAAGTGCATTCCGATGGTGACTGAAGGTACCGACGGGAGCTACTGAGCAATCGACTGCTTGTTTGAGGTGGTAACTAGAGTTACCGTCAGTATTCGTATGCATTTCCATTACACACACGACCGGTTTGGTGTTGTTTGTACTCATCAAGAACATTGCAATCAGAACCGTATAACTTGAAACAGTGGAAAAATGGTCTTGATCTGGTCGGGTGTTTGTTTTGAACCAAATAAATATTGATCGGGTTTACGTTTGACCTTGCTTGTTTACACCCCTGCAGTCACAATCTAGCATTCTAAACGGACACTGTTATGTTGCACGTCTCGATGCCTTTCTAAATACATTAATCAATTGTTTCCAACGCTTAAAACGTCCTTGTGATTTTGTGTCTGAACATCGTGGTTCGTTGTACGAACCCTATATAACAGTTGGCATACAAGTATAACCTTGTTTACACTAATCAATTGTTTTCGACGCTTAAAAACGTCCTTGGATGAGGTCACTGATTCTTCGTGGATCTTCGTGCGCACACTAAACTATGCACACAAGGAGCGTGGGAATCCGGTGCCCGGCTAGCGTGAGAAACACGATTCAAAATTTTTAAATAAGTAGATAACCTGAACGGAGTTCAGGTCAAAAGGTCAAGCACACGAAAAGTACATGTTAAATAAAGTGAATTAAGTTTAGGTGAAGGGTACGGACATTTTTTCAAATAAATCAACCATGTCAATCACGTTGGCAAATTCTGGAGCTTTTTAAACCCCTGAACGCTATCAACTATCGATTTGCTAGCAAAATAACCTTCAGCAGTACAGGGTGTGTGAGTAAGTATACCGCTAATTGTTCGTTAGGTGTCCCGGTTGCCTTGTGGGCAAGACGAGATCTCGGCGATAATCAATCTGATCGAGAATATATCGAGTAGGCATTCATTAAAATCAGTCTACGTAGAAGCACTTGCTTACTTTCGGAGTAAGGTTGATCGACTGAAAATCCGCAAGGAAAATCACGTTGTATCGTCGTTTGTATGCACGATCTGTCTATTCTATCAATCACTCATCCCACAAACGCTTTCTTGCTGTTTGCACTCATCAGGTACGAACAGCACGATCAGGATCCGCATTTGCTTGAAACAGTGGAGAAATGGTAAATATGTTTCGATCTTGTAAGCCAATATTGGATGAGGTGTACAAGATCAATCTGTTCGATTTCCTGTGCTCACTCGGACTCGAACAAAAATCAATATCTGTATGTATCTCTACCGCACTACACCACATGACCCCATCAACTTGTGTGGACCGTGTGGTCATATTAGCGTCATCAAAGTGTGGCATTAAATTTAAGACCTTGTTCACGTTTCGTAATGTTTTATTATTTATTTATCCTCGCTTTATACTACATACTCACGATAAGTGTGTGAACACATGACTGCGGTGGTGGGGTTTCAAAGTTCAATTTCGGATTCGAAGAGGGTGGGGAGAGGATGTGAGGATCCATCATGTCAATCGCTAGCCGAGTCGCGTTCCCTGTTCTAACGTATACTACGCTGTTTGCATAGTCTTGGAGGTCACTCGATCTAAAATGAACCACGCCACCCTTACGTTTCACACACACACACACACTAATCGATTGCATCCTGATTAATCCCGGAAGTAAAGCTGTCTAGAATTTACTCCGAATCTCAATGTGGCTTCCGCAAGGGAAGATCAACCGTTGACATGATCTTCTCCCTGAGACAACTTCAAGAAGACTGTCGGGAACAGCGCATGCCATTATACGCTGTTTTTATTGATTTACCTAGGCATTCGACTACGTCATCAGGGAGGGTCTTTTCAAAATGCTTGATCTAATAGGCTGCCCATCGAGGCTGCTCAAAGTCGTTATTTAGTTCCACTAAGGCCGGGAGGGCTCAGTCCATTTTAACGGTTTCCGTTCAGAAGCATTTGAAATTCGGCGAGGCGTCAAACAAGGGTGTGTTCTTGCTTCCACGCTGTTCGGTATTTTCTTTGCTCTGCTTTGAAGCACGCTTTTAGGACGATAACAGAAGGCATTTAACTACGCACGCGAAGTGATGGCAGGCTTTTCAACCTGAACCGGTTGAGATCACACACGATGGTACGGGATGTGCTAATCTTTGACCTGCTGTTTGCCGACGATGCAGCCTTTATTGCTCACTCCCAAGAGCACCTCCAGTCGCAAATGGACTTTTTTTCGTCATCATGCAAAGACGTTCGGCTAACAATCAGCATGAGCAAGACCAAATGGTTGTATCGCCTCCAATCATCACTGTCGGAAACTGTCAGGTTGAATGAAGATTCAAGATTCAAGAATTTATGGTCACAAAAAGCACATAGCTTCACAATTACCATATCATAGTAAATATGCGTTCAATATGAGTTATAAAAAAACAATTATACGATGTCACTGGAGTCAAGTAATATGCTTACCCTGAGTCAATACACAGGCATCGTCAAATCGTTATGTAACAAATAAGTGTCCAAAGTTCGAGTGAATGTTTTCGATACAGGGAGAGGTGATAATTGCTTCGGGAAGGGCATTCCACAGGAAAGAGACACGTACCGAATAGAAATATCGGCGACAATTAGTACGAGAATGGGGAATTTGTAGTGCCGATGAGTGGCTACGTGTAATTCCTGATTCACGTTATTCGAACAAATGTTTGAGTGGATGATCTGGAGTATTCAATATTTTGTAAGTAATGATAACGTCACTTCGAAGTCTACGTTGAAGGGGAGTGGGGAGCTTTAGCTTTTTTAACCTTTCCTCGTATGTAAGGTCTCGAAAACCACGCACGAGTTTAGTACATCATTTCACATACCTTGGTTCAACCATTGCGGATAACCTCTCGCTAGACCCGGAGATTGATAAGCGGATCGGCAGAGCAGCTGTCATTTTGTCTCGATTGAACTCTCGTGTTTGGGGTAACCGCAAGTTGACTGTAAAGACAAAGATGATGGTATACAGATGGTGTTTAGTTAATAATTTACTGTACAGCAGTGAAACCTGGATTAGACACGAACGGAAGCTTAATGTTTTCCCTCTACGAAGCATCCGTCGTATCTTGGTATTAATCCTGCGGGTCGGGAAGAACTTACTCTTGACCGCTCACGTTGGAGGCATTGTGTAGAGCGTCGTTTGCAAGCTGGGGAGGAGCAGATACACCTCATGGCTGCTGAACGCAGATCACGCCGCCGGCGTTCAACTGACGCCCAACAACAGAATGCCTTATATCGAGACAGGCGCTGCGGGAGAGGTTGTTCCTCCCGAATCGGACTGTTTAGTCATTCAAAAAGCAGTAAAACATGAAAACATCATGCGATTGTGATGTACATCCATGGTCGACATCGACCGAAGGAGGCCAACAACTAAACCTGTCTAACGTTAATCGCGTTCAACCACGAATCCCACAACACGAGCGGAAGCCAATTGGTCAAACGTGTTTATTACGCACATGAAAAAGGACACCACAGCGCCCTCCTGAACATGTATGACTTATGACTTTGATCTGATTAGCAAATCTATGTTGTACCAGCCGGTTCATATCAAGCCTCATGCTTCTTTGACCGATTTTGACCAATTGCATATCGTTGGATAACTTCAGTCTTCTCGGAGCTTCCAGCTCGTGATTAGCACTCATCGCTACTGCATCTCGCACCTCTGCAATATATGATCTGAGCACGCTATAACTACACAATATGTCAAAGCCTGAATTGATGCTATTAATAATGATACAATGGTAATTACTTACCAAAGAGGGTGCTTACTTCCGGTCAAATTTTATCAGGAATCGATATCTAATCAAATCTCGTTTCCATACCACCTCGATACCAAACCACTCTCGGTATTTTACCACTTTAGCTCGGTCCCGGCAGGTGGCATAGTAGTAGCATAATAACGAGGGTTCGTAAAAACGGCTTTACAGTCAAATCTCGCTACTGTGATATAATATGAATCACCCATTGTACAAGGCACCGGGCTGCGGCTGTTATTTCTCCGAATACCTCCGCTACCCGTTTTAAGCCTGAGTATGGCCAGATAGTATGGCTAAGCACAATCTCAAAGTGTAGAAACGTGGCGGGTGGTTTGAATTGCGCGCGTTTTAAAACCACGCCATCGCGACCTCGTACCAGCAACTGGTACCAGGTGAATGTTCTACAAAATCAGAAAACTTATAATATTCTTGCAAATTTGTTATTATCTTGAGGCTGGGACTTAAGTGTCATGCGGGAAAATAACGTGATCGAGTAACTCTTAAAGAGATCATCATCCGTTATAATACGTCTGCATACTCGCGGGTAATTTGTGCAAGAAATCCGTAGTTTGCCTTTCCGGGATTAGAGCTTATTGCCGATTTTTCAAAATAACCAAGATCGAAACGGGCTGATTCTACGCAAAAACCGGTCTCACAAAACTGGTGACCGGACTATACAACAGGCCATACGACGAGAGGATTGCAACTCTGAGTCTGTTTGACTTTTCCTACCGTCATCTCAAGGGTGATTTGATCCTGCTCTTCGACATTCTGCATACAGTGGATCACCCACTTGAACACCTGTTTCATCGGCAAAAAGCAAGAGGTAGTAAATCTCATGGCTACAAGTTAATTATTCCACACACTAGATCAAATTTTCGAAGCTTCTACTTTGCTGTCCGAGTTTTATATAGAACTCTCTGCCCCAACACATCATTTGTGCATCAGGCCTGAACAAATTCAAGGCTGAACTTGT
>JACCGJ010011216.1:0-12202 GCA_013407085.1 Atriophallophorus winterbourni | reverse complement strand
ATTAAAAGGTGAATAAACTGCATTGAAACTAACCTATTTCCCACGTGGAAATGTTCATTCACAAAGGCAAAATTGGCGCGAAATGGGAGAGCATGTATCATGCGGAAACGCGTTCTCATTTGCCCACGCTTCCGGTTCAAACTTCAAAGTCATTTTTCTCAAATGTTGAATTTAATCGCGGTGTGCATTTTGCTTTCGCAAATTTTGTAGTAAAAGTTGCGATAAAAAGATGAAATTACGCTTTTGTATGTAGAAATTGCCAAAAATTGCAATAAAAGTTTTTTGAACAGTGTAACTCTCTTAGTCTATGATCTACGTTGGTTGTAAGTGTATTTTTCTTACGCAAACCTTTACAATAATAATTTTATCGCATGCACAACTAGCTTTGACTTATTCATAGATTTATTCATAGATGATATGCAGGTAAAAAGCTAAGCTTTACAAGATACACAAAAATGTACATCGGGTCGGATGGTAAAAAATATCAAAATATTGTTAGATTATTGTCAAACATCAAAAACATACTTTTCAATGTGGATATCTATGGATTTCTTAAAAACTTCAACAGTTCCAGATTGTACCACACGAGTAGGTAAACTGTTCCACAGTTGCACATTGCGAACAGAAAATGCATATTTGCGGCAGTTCAACCTGCTATGCTGTTGGTAAAGTTTCGATTGGTGACCTGGCAGATGTGTGTTATGGGAAAGATGAAACAAATGACCGCAAGGATGATTTGTTTGATTAAGCACTGTCCAAATTTATATTAGTGCTCCTCGTTTCCGTCTGTAATTTCATTGCATCATATACATTCTGAAAATCGTGTAAAAACACTTGCACTCATTCTAAGCCCACAACAAGATGAGCTAAATATGTTTTTTGTCGTAAAAGTTTCTTATAGAAATACTTACCAAACCTTTGTTTTACAAGGACATAACATAAAAATTAAAAACAATAATACAACTTCATATATACAAACAGCACATCAAATTTCATATAATTTCCTTGAATATTTTTTGAGTTAAAAAATTAAACGTAAAATCATCATTTTCATGCCCTTAGACATCTTAAGCTTTCGTAACAATATCGTCAGCAAATTAAAACGATTGACTATATTACAATCACAATTAAAACTTAATGAGCGTGAAAAGGGTGTTTTGTTTTGTGGGTATTTCCTCTACCGCGCGAACGTTTCCAACATGTCCACATCGATCTGGTAGGTCCCATGGCTATATCCAATGGTTTTACATACATTTTTACTTGTATTGATCGTTTCACCCGTTGGCCCATAGCTGTTCCTATTCCTGACATTAGTGCGGAAACGGTGGCGAAAACTTTCCTGCAAAGCTGGATTAGCAACTTTGGTGTTCCATCAACCATAACCACTGACCGTGGATCCCAATTTCAATCAACCCTGTTTCGTGAGTTAAATAACCTTCTTGGTACGAACCACGTTCAAACTACGGCATATCATCCCTGTGCGAATGGTCTGGTAGAAAGATTTCATCGCCAGTTGAAGGCTGTGTTGATGTCTCATGGAAATACAGAGTATTGGGCAGAGCATTTGCCATTAATTCTTCTCGGTATCCGTACGTCTGTGAAAGAAGATCTTGGTTGTTCTGCGGCTGAGTTACTATATGGCATGACACTTCGTCTCCCAGGTGAGTTGATCGCATCGCCTGACGTTCCAATTGACGTTAGCATTCCTCATTACGTCAATCGTTTACGAACATTCATGCGTCAATTACGCGTAACTCATACCCGTTCCAATACCCGTCCTTTTTATCTTCCTGCCAATTTGCGAACATGTGATTTTGTTTTTGTTAGAACGGATCAGGTTCGTAGACCTCTTCAACCTCCCTACACTGGCCCTTTCAAAGTAATCAGCAGACATGCAAAGTATTTTATCATCGACAAGAATGGTGAGCACGACACCGTCAGCATTGATCGTCTCAAAGTCGCCTATGTTGAGTCTGTTGTCTCTTCCGAACATGACGCTGTTCCAACCACGATTGAAAGCACTGCTGAGACTGTAGTTATTCCATCCCCACCCAGTCCCTCAAATCCAAGTGAACATTCATCACAGTCCACACAGTCTACCCAACCATGTATATACTCACCCCCCATCCGTCCCCGAACTCGTTCCGGTCGTACCGTCAGGTGGCCTGCAAATCTTGCAGACTATGCGGATTAACTTTTCGTTTCGAGCGTTTCACTCTCTTCTAACGCTCTAGGGAAGAAGTATTATGGTGTTTTCATCATGGTATATTTTATTACATTAATCCTACATATTTTGTCATTTGTTTTCTTATAATGAACCATGTAAAATATGTACACAATTTGAATATACGATTCACGCCGCGCTCGTGTTCTGTTTTGGGACAAGTCTATCGTCTGATTGTTTGGGATCTGTATGCCGTGTTACGTTGAGAACTGTGTTCCGGTTTATTGCGTTCAATAACCAGAGACGTACATTGTTAGTGGTGAAATCTCCGCTGGATCAACCGCTACAAATTGGTGAGCCCCGAACATTTTTCTTTTTGAAATTTTCGTTCGTACCATATACTCCCAGTTATTTTGATTTTGCTGTCATATCTATTTTTCATTTACTAAATGGATTCTAAATCAGCATTTTCTAATACCCCATCTGAGGACATTTCTACCGACACTATGTCGCACTTTAGTCTTCCCTCTTTTGGTATGAACGACCCTCGCCTCTGGTTCGCACAGATCGAAGCACTTTTCGAGTCTTACCGCGTAAACACTCAACGATCCCAGTATAATCGTGTAGTTGGTATGTTGCCATCGTCAGTCGCAAAGGAGGTTGCAGATTTAATTTACAACCGCCCTGCCGATAATCCGTACGATGCACTTAAACACGCCATTATCTCACGTATTCATCTACTGACGAGCAAAACCTACGGAAACTTTTGTCCGGCTTAGAAATGGGTGATCACACTCCCTCACAACACCTGCGACACATGCTTCAATTACAAGCAGACAAGCCTGTTGATGACAAGATCATTCGTGAATTATGGCAGCAGAGTCTTACAGCCGACGTCCGCAAAGTCTTAGCCATTATGGACAAGCACACCAGTCTCCAACACTTGGCACGCATTGCAGACGAACTTCACGATATCTCGCACAGCGTTACCTTGTCTCACGTCAGGCACACGAGTGACAAAAATCCCAGTACACAGACTCTGAGCGATTTTGAAGAGTTGAAGTTGATGTTCCATAACTTGTCACTGCAAGTACAAAACATCGCACGATCCCGAAGTAACTCACGAAATCATCATCCTCGTCAGCCCACGAAACGATCCACTAGTCGTTCTAACGGATCGCGAAGCCAGACAGTAGACACGGCAGCTCTCTCTGGCACCCTTCAAAGCCGTCTCTTCTACGTTACCGACAGGGCCACTAAAATGCGATTCCTCATCGACACGGGTGCCGAAATTAGCGTCATCCCACCATCCAGTATGGAACGCAAGAACCCGTCTTCGTTGACGTTACAGGCGGCAAACGGAACGAAAATTCCCACTTTCGGTCAACGATCACTTTCTGTCGAATTAGGTCTCAGACGTAACTTTCGGTGGATTTTCATGGTGGCGGATGTAAAAGTACCGATTTTGGGTGCAGACTTCCTTTCTAATTTTAATCTTTCTGTTGATTTGGCTAATCGTAAGCTCATGACAATTTAACAAAGCTTAATACATTAGGAGTTTTCTGTAATTCACCCATACAAACAATTCGTGTGCTTATCCCAGACACATCCTCTACATACAGTTCCCTCGGGACAAAATTTTCTGATATTTTTAAACCTTCATCCTCTACTACTCCTGTCAAACACGATGTCAAACACCATATTTTGACCCGCGGTCCGCCTATTTTTAACAAACCTCGCAGATTGGCTCCCAAAAAGCTTGAAGTTGCCAAATTGGAATTCGAGCACATGTTGGAGCTTGGTATCATTCGACCCTCTCATTCTCCCTGGGCTACCCCTCTGCACATGGTTGAAAAGAACAAAGCGGACGCCTGTCGTCCATGTGGTGATTATCGTGCCCTAAATCGAGTGACTGTCCCTGATCGTTATCCTATCCCCCACATACACGATTTTGCCCT
Source organism: Atriophallophorus winterbourni (assembly GCA_013407085.1). NCBI lineage: Eukaryota > Metazoa > Platyhelminthes > Trematoda > Plagiorchiida > Microphallidae > Atriophallophorus > Atriophallophorus winterbourni. The sequence goes on along the minus strand of JACCGJ010011216.1, from coordinate 8,080 downwards.
ATCCCTTAACGGCAAATCCGTTTTCTCCAAGTTGGATCTAGTTCGTGCCTATCATCAGATACCCGTCGCTGAAGAAGACATCCCAAAGACCGCAATCACTACTCCATTCGGTTTGTTTGAATTTCTAAAAATGCCATTTGGCCTACTAAATGCTGCTCAAACATTCCAGAGATTCATGGATCAGGTTTTTCAAGGTTTGTCTTTTGTTCATGTGTATATTGATGATGTTCTTATCGCCAGTTCCACTCCTACAGAACACGTTGAACACCTGCGTACAGTTTTTCAGCGTTTGTCACATTACGGCATTATTGTCAATCCTGACAAATGTTTGTTTGGAGTGGCTTCTTTGGAAATCCTCGGTCATTTTGTCGACAGCTCTGGTATCAAACCTGTACCACAAAAAGTATCTGCCATCAGTGAGTATCCCTGTCCAACTTCCCTTCGCCAGTTGAGACGTTTTCTTGGTCTTGTGAACTATTATAGGCGGTTCATTCCACATTGTGCCGCTGTATCACAGCCAATGACAGATCTACTACGCGGAAAGGAGCGCGATTTTAAGATGAATGACAACGCCATCAAGTCGTTCGAATGTTTGAAGTCTGCTTTGAATGCAGCTACTTCACTGACGTACATGTCTACGTGTTCCAATGCGGAGTTATCACTCGCCACAGACGCCTCTCAAGAAGCAGTCGGTGCAGTCCTTCAACAAGAAGTCGACGGTATCACCAAACCACTTGTTTTCTTTTCCCGACGTCTCCAACCAGCTCAGACACGATATAGTACGTTTGGTCGTGAATTGTTGGCCATCTATTATGCAATACGTCATTTTCGCCATTTGCTAGAAGGTCGCAATTTCACTGTTTGGACCGATCACAAGCCCTTAACATTTGCCCTTGCTGCTGCTTCAGATAAATATTCACCTCGTGAGATCCGGCATTTGGACTTTATTTCCCAATTCACAAGTGATATTAAATATTTGTCTGAACCGTCCAATACTGTTGCTGATGCATTTTCCCGTATGGAAATTTTTGCAGTCCGTCATTCCCCCTTGGATCTACAGCAGCTAGCCCTTGCTCAACAGAACGACCCGGAACTCCAACAGTACGACACATCATCATTTTCTCGTGTTCGACAAATTCCTGTTCCCAATTCAAACTTGCATATATTGTGTGATTTTTCTACTACCCAACCCCGTCCTTTGGTTCCCGCTTCCTTCAGACGAATTGTTTTTGATCAAATCCACGGTCTATCTCATCCCGGTATCCGCGCTACTCGCAAACTTATCAGCGAGTGTTTTATCTGGCCGAGTATGCATAAAGACATTCAATCATGGACTAAATCTTGCATCCAGTGTCAACGCAGCAAAGTACAGCGTCATACCATCAGCGCCCCTGGATTATTTCCTCTACCGCGCGAACGTTTCCACCATGTCCACATCGATCTGGTAGGTCCCATGGCTATATCCAATGGTTTTACATACATTCTCACTTGTATTGATCGTTTCACCCGTTGGCCCATAGCTGTTCCTATTCCTGACATTAGTGCGGAAACGGTGGCGAAAACATTCCTGCAAAGCTGGATTAGCAACTTTGGTGTTCCATCAACCATAACCACTGACCGTGGATCCCAATTTCATTCGACCCTGTTTCGTGAGTTAAATAACCTTCTTGGTACGAACCACATTCGAACTACAGCATATCATCCCTGTGCTAATGGTCTGGTGGAAAGATTTCATCGCCAGTTGAAGGCTGCGTTGATGTCTCATGGAAATACAGAGTATTGGTCAGAGCATTTGCCATTAATTCTTCTCGGTATCCGTACGTCTGTGAAAGAAGATCTTGGTTGTTCTGCGGCTGAGTTACTTTATGGCATGACACTTCGTCTCCCAGGTGAGTTGATCGCATCACCCGACGTTCCAATTGACGTTAGCATTCCTCATTACGTCAATCGTTTACGAACATTCATGCGTCAATTACGCGTAACTCCTACCCGATCCAATACCCGTCCTTTTATCTTCCTGCCGATTTGCGAACATGTGATTTTGTTTTGTTAGAACGGATCAGGTTCGTAGACCTCTCTTAACATCCCTACACTGGCCCTTTAAAGTATAGAGACCTGCACAGTATGTTTTCCACGACAAGAATGGTGACACGACACCGTGGAGTGGGTAGTTTATTAGCTTCTGATTAGAGTAGTTGACGGATACGTTTAACAATTTTGAACCAGGTAGGGTTTATTCCGATTATCAGGCGGCAGCTATTGTGCTCAACTATGGTTCCATTGACACAAAGTGGTATATGGTGAACGTTCACATCTTTGAAACAAGAAGATAAGCTAAAATGATTGACTTTATCAATAGGCCAGGTGCGGAAATCGGGCTGGACACCCATTTCCCTACGAGTAACCTCCATGAACACAGCTGACAAATAACTGGACTCTAAATCTTGAAAAAGAACCACAAAACTCCCAAAAGAAGCGAAAATGTTGCCGGAATCAAGGTTAATTGGTACACGACTAAAACGATAAGCAGGGGTCCTGGACAACCTAACGGACAGTTGAAGACAATAAGATTACGTTAGTCTGCACTATCAACAGCAATTTGAAGTCACTTATCGACATTTTTCTATAAGGACACATGCACGACACATGGCTCAATGTTAAATCAGGTTGCGCAATTGTATGTATGTATGTATGAAATCACAAGCCGAATAAAGACATAGTGCCACGCAGTCATAGACTGCAAGTGGGCTAAGATACTGTCAGGTTGCCCACCCCAAGAATGACTCTAATCAAGCTGTGGCATTCACTTAAGTGTCGATCAATGATCTTGTCTCGAAGTAAGTTCTTAGACGTACAGCTATGTTCTGAAATAAACTTGATACTTCTTTGGAATGGGAAGAACTCGGACAATATCTTTAAATTGTTGTTTCACAAAAAGAAGATTCAAGATTCCAGAATGTATGGTCACAAAAAGCTCATAGCTTCACAATTACCATATCATCGTAAATATTCGTAAATAATATAAAGGTAAAAAATAAACATGTAATGTCAAGTATAGGAAAGTTGAATGCGTACCAAGAGTCAATAGGCAGGTGTCGCTAAATCGTTATGCAAAAAATAAGTATCCAAATTTCGAATGAACGTTTAGACGCTGGGTGCGATGACAAGAGTTCCGGGGAGAGCATTCCAAAGGAAACAGACACGTACACAATAAAAATATCAGCGACAGCTGATACGAGAGAGGGGAATTTATAGTGTCGCTGAGTGGCTGCGTGTATGTCGTGACTCACGGTATTCGAATAAATGTTTTAAAGGATGATGTGGGGTATTTAATATTTTGTATGTTAGTATCACCTCACTGCGAAGGCTTCTTCGAAGGGGAGTAGGGAGTTTCTGATTTTGCTGCGCTACAGATAGCATATTTTGTTATTCCAAGTGATGAACTATTTATTCCGTCACTCTACGCCCGAAAATTTTGGATATCACAGGAAGTAGGGTGACAGGACGGTAGTTTGTAGGATCTGAACGTCTACCACCTTTGTAGATGGCACCACTCCTACGGTTAGAAGTGATGTTTGACGCATCATATCTGCTGGTGCTCAAAGGGCATTTCAAGAAAATAAATTCAAAATAATCAGCAAAAATTACAGAAGCAAATACACAAAGGAAATATGTTCAGAGAAAACATTGATGTCGGTTATGCATACGAACAATAATTTACCTGCCACCGGATGAATAGCAAAGCGAACACTCTTTCCATCCTTCGTCAATACCTTGGCCAGTTCCGCAAGTGGATATTGTGCCTTTGCCACACAAAGACCGTATCCAGGGGTGACGATGATCTCCTTACTGTCGCGTATCAAATCCGCCACGGTAGTGACATCTGTTTCACGATGAATGCCTATAATTGAACATACGAGTTATTTCAGAAACATCAACTACTTATTTATTTGTCAGTAGTTAAACAGGACAAATTCGTACCAGTAATCGATTTAGCTTGACCACCCGCGTAGGATGATGTGCCGTAGCCACCCATGATCACGTTGGGCAACGATCGATTCATCGCTTTGCACATGATGTACGAGAGGATTGCCCCGCTGGAGCCAATCAGTGCACCGACCACGGTCATCAGAGTGTTGTCCAACATGAAACCCTCAGCACACAACGCCCATCCGGAATAGCTGTTCAGCACGGTTATGACGACGGGCATGTCGGCACCTGCGAAAATAAAAGTGGTGAGCAGCTTTTTAGCGAAAAAAACACAGACTTATAGGAATATCTGCTGACGAAAACATAGTCAGGTTACAGGATTCAGTTAAGACTGACGTCAGCTTCGTACAAACCAAAAATTCAAATAAACTTACCACCGATGGCAGCCGTCAACGTGAGCCCGGAAATACCCCCAGCGATAGCTGCCCCACAAAGCATCAGAGCCAACCCGGTTCCGTAGGACTCCGGGCCCAGGGCCAGCAGTCCCAACAGTCCAGATGCCGACAACGCGACCAAACCAGCGTTCAGCAGATTCCTTTGCGGCAACAACAATGGTGATGAGTCGAGGATGCCTGTAAACAATAGAAACACGAGAGATTGCGAATACAGTCGGAGTTGATACCATAGATGAACAAAACACGAACTAAAACCACAGAGATGCATTCTCAGAGGACGCAGGTATCCCAAGTTAGTGGATTTCAACAAACCTCAGTCCGTCCGCTGATTGATAACAGAACACTGTCAATAACTTAGCAAAACGCTTTGAGGTTGAAGAGACGCACATTCTACGGGAAACAGACAGCGTTGATGGACAATGCAGCTAACGGCACGACAAGAATCAACATTATTTGGGTTGCTAATATTAGGACGACGAGTTAATGTGGCGTGGCCGAATATCCTTATCGGCAGCATTACACCAGTAGCGCGTGTAATACTGCCACACAACCATGTTAAAAATCCTAAAATGATACTTAAATTGTAGATGATTCGACACAGACACTTGGAGCTCATAACAAGCTTTCTCGCCACTTCACCGGACAACATACAACATGAACCAGACATTCATCGGGAGATTTCCGCGATGAGACGGCCGCTGAGCACTGCCAATCACCCTATACGACAGGTTTTCTCCGTTTTTGTTCCATTTTGTAATTGTTGTCATCATGGAATTATGCAACAAAGGAGCCCCAGCTTTCGGAGTTCACATTCTGCAACCTAGGTCACCTCTGGCACCAGATAGGACTGTCTCTGTTACCCAAGGGTAGAGTCTTTTAAGCGACAGTTTGGGCTGTGTTACCGTATGGGTGCGAAACCTGGACTTTACGTAAAGAACACATCCAACGTCTCCAAGTATTTGACAACCGATGTCATGGTTGTATGGCAGTTAAGCATTCGGTACGTGCTACCGGTGTAATGCTGTCCATGATGATTATGATGATGATATACGACAGTTTTGTAGCCACTCAGTCAAACAGTTTCACAGTACAAACAAGCACAACGGAGAAACTTGTCTGGATGCAAAAAAGTGACAGTTCTACGGCAACATTCTCAATAAAGGATTGCTGTTACTACAGAAGGAAGTAAAATTGTCGAACGCTTCACCTGATGACAGCAAACAACAAAACAATACAAGACGTTGAAGAGCTTAATCATGATTCATTTTGTGGTTTGATATTTAAACAACGTGCGTCAGCAAAGTAATAGTCGTGCCAACGACTGATATTATCATGAGGTTGACGGAGAAATTATTAATAAGAAGAGGAGAAGCGCCCTAGACATTTCCAGGCACCTCAAATGATCTTAGGTTCCTAAGGTAAATACGTGATATGATGTTGTTGTTGGCCTCCGTCGGTCGATGTCGACCATGGATGTACATCACATCGCATGAATTTCATGTTTTGCAACTTTTTGATTGACTAAACAGTCCGATTCGGGAGGAACAATCTCTCCCGCAGCGCTTGCAAAGATAGTCAGAACTCTGTTGTATTGCATCAGTTGCACGCCGGCAGCATGATCTGCGTTCAGCAGCCAGGAACTGTATTTGCTCCTCCCCGACTTGCAGTCGACGCTTTATACAATGCCTCCAAAGTGAGCGGTCAAGAGCAAGTTCTTGCCAGCTTGCGGGGTCAATGTCAAGAGCTTTCATATCTCTTTTGCAAACATCTTTGTACCGCAAGTGCGGTCTGCCCAATGGTCGACTTCCTAATTGCAACTCACCGTAGAGTAGATCTTTCGGAATACGACCGATATGATAGGCTTACAACATAAAGACAAGTACGTATTCAAAATGGATGTCACAGGTCACTAAAGCTGGACTTGGTAACTGATCACCATGGCTAACAAACGTTGATAACGTTTGATTAAATGCCTGCTTCATTCCAAGTGTAGGCACCTCGTCTCAGTTTTCTTTTATTCGTATTTTTCTATAGATTCTGCTGTTGGTTAAGTCCCGCCATTCCCCATCCTTAAGGATTTCGTTTCCCGACATCACAATCGCAGTTAAACAACTGGTGAGCCCGACGCGATTCGAACACGCAGCCTTCTGATCTGGAGTCAGAGCCAGTTTTGGTTTAGGCCTTCATCACCCTTCGAACCCCCTCGTCTCGGCTCAGAGAACAACGCTTGTATACTGAACCTTATCTCTTTATGAAGTGCCGGCGTTGTTCTGTACAATGGTTGTAAGACAAACAGGAGGAATGGAAATTGAGAAAAGGGGCAGGGTATCGTTGTTCGCTGGTGTTCGTTGGTGTTATTGTCTCGGATATCCCGTTGTTAGTTACCTGGCGCCATTGGAATATATTGAAAGTGGTCGACATCACTGACCGGGCGGCGAAGATCAATAATTGTACTGGTGATGCTGATTGACCTTTGAATGGTGTGTTGGTGAAAGGTAGAATGAGTATACGTGTACGATGATGATTGTGTAAAGACACTGGTCTGCTAAACATACTACCGGTGTAGTGCTGTTTCTGATGACAGAAGCTTCTTCTACAGCAAACTAGTTGTTTGAATGTGGAGTTCGATATTGCGACAACACCGACTGAGATGGTTTGGCCACATCCTTAGACGCTCGGACGCTGAACTAACCAGAGTGACACTATCACCGACACCCTGCGCAGAATGGCGTTGTCGTAGCGGAGGTATGGTATGAAAGCACAAGCCTGATCCAGGCAAAGTGCCGCACAGTCAGAGACTGCACGCTGAGGACAAGTGAAGACTTGGCTCGCCACCGTGAGATCGGGTGCGGAGCTGCTTGGTCTATGATCGGTTTACGGATGGCGCACGTGGGACCGGACCTGGCTTAAAATCTGCGCGGATCTCGATTCCAACCGCCGAGCGTGGGTGGCTGCAATCCGTGACGTCAACGAAGTCGACTCATCCTCCAGGACGAGATAGTCGCACGAAAGTAAAATAAAGTAATATCTTGGCCTACATGTAGAGTGTGCGTCACGTCGTCTTTGGGAGTCAACGATTCATGAGAAGAGGCAGGCAAAACTTAAAGAAGTGTGAATTTGCAGCAAAACATTAAACGAAGTAGACAGGCCCACTCACTAACCTTGCAATTTTCCGAACGCTACAAGCGACCCGGTCAACGTGATCCCGCCAATGTACGTGCCCAAGTAGGCGACCGTCCGCATCAACTGCAGCGATCCATGTAACTGGGGGTCCGCGAGCAGCTCGGGCGCTTCGATCATGTAATTCGCCACGCAGGTGAGAACTGCCGCAGCACCCACAAGACTGTCGGTAGAGAAAGAGCATTGTATGATCTAACAACAAGGGTGGAATCTGTAGCTGATATGTAGCAAGTCGTAGCTATTTGAAACTAACTCAGTCGATTGTCAAGAGGGATACTGCGCAGTTTAGCAAAGGAATGCATTATGGTATGGTATGAAAGCACAAGCCGCACAGTCAGAGACTGTACGTGTGCGAAGATACTGTCAGGTTTATCAGGCCTAGACAGATATGAGGAAGACAAAAGAACAGGAAATGGTAGTGAGACTCCATCCCGTTTCAGCAGGCAGCTCACTACCTCTGGCCAATCAATTTAGCACGGTGTTCGCCGCACAGCACAAAGTACTGCACGTTTGCA
>JACCGJ010011212.1:0-14512 GCA_013407085.1 Atriophallophorus winterbourni | reverse complement strand
CGATTTGAAGGCCCCGCCAGGCTATCATCGGTTTACATCCGGATAGGGTCAAGGTCATTTGAGTCGAAACAGCTGTTTATTGAAATTATGATATTAGTGGCGCTGGTCACTAGAACACTGATACAAACATTTGTGTCCTTAGGAATTATTAACTGACAACACTATTTTCTTTATGAAAAATACCAACGCCTATAGAACAAATCGACTCACCATCCACTGCAGGGATAAGCGGTATCCTGTGAGTTTCGTATTGCGTATTTTTCTTCTCGTTATATTCTGGAGTAGTCGAACAAACAATGGGTGAATGCATTTTCGTCCTGTCCTCGTATGACTGCGTAGCAGACCTCCAATCGTCTTCTTCCATGTGTCTCGCAACCATTCGGTCGTTCGGTGCATACCGCTCGCCATCCAGTGCTTCGAGATTGTAAGCTAATTTCGAATGTTTGAATTCTTTTCCCGATTTCACCATGTGCTTGTAGGGATCCGATATCTCGTCTGCTGTAGGTTCGCATGCATCCAGTGGACTGTGAACTAGACCGGGATGTTCAACGGCACTACATCGCCCGCTTTCACTGTTAAATACCGGACAGGTTGTAGGGGTACCACTGCCAGAAGATACGAGCCCCGCAGCGACTGGATGTATGGCAGCAGCCGCAACTAGACTTGCAGGCCAGAACCGGTTGTTCGAAGGTCTAGTATGGGGTAAATTCAAAGAATTTATATTTCAATATTGGTGCATTCGCAAACTTTGAACTTTCTCTATGTATGTGATCAATAAAAACGATTTATTCGACCTTAGGTTTCAAAATTTCGGATTTATGGTGAAAAAAAGCAAAAAGCTGTACAATGCCATAAGATATATGTATGAAAACTAAACAAATCGTTACTTTAATGTTTGCGTCTAAGTGCTTCAAAGGAGGATCAAACGTAATTACAATTGTGACATAGAGGGAGGAAATCTTGACGGGAAATATGTTTGGATATATTTGTTTTTCCGAATATATGTGCAGGAAGTAATCATTATGGGGGTTTATGGAACTGGGGCCAATACAGTATTATTCAACATAAAAAATCATAACGTTTGCTTGAATATCATTTCGTTAGATGCGGAAACAATTTCTGATGTTAAGCTGTTCCACAAATACATACACAGACTGCGTAAAAGTTGCGGCGACAGTTGAATCGGGAATGTTGGATTTGAATTGTCAGATTGTGACTGCGGGTCGGGAGATTAGAACCAATTTCAAAGAGGTGTCTGAGTCGGTGTCCAATCTTGTAGTGGAGGAATGTAGGTATTGAGTATGTTCGACAATGAGTGCGATGGGAAACGTCCAAAAATTCGTCTGAGTAAACCGAGTACGCTGCATGCACGCTCATAGACGGCTCGAACTGCAGGCTGTTTTCAAATTTCCAGATATCGAGATCTTCCTGCGACGTACTCCACTCAAGCGTGTGACTGCCAAGTACGTATGAGTAATGGGATTGTTTCCGAACTTGCAGCATTTTTCAATTGCGGAAGTTGAAGGTCAGCTTGTTTTGAAGTGATCACGAGTGCAGCTTATTTAAGTCTGCTTGTAAAACTATGCAATCCTCAACAGAGTTAACCTTCGTCCAAATTTTTGCATCATCGGCGAAAAGAACAAGTTAACATCGCACAAGATTCGGTAGATCATTTATAAACATTAATAATTGTATTGGACCGGGTACTGAACATTGTGGGACATCCTTCATCTATTCTGACATTCGCTTTGCGTTCAGACAGGTAACTTGTGAACCATGTTAGTAGATTTCCAGTGACGCCAACATCCCGCTTCTTCTTGCGTAATGACAAGCGATCAACTCGAGCGAAAGCTTTAAATTTGTTTCAGAAACAGCCATGTACGGAACTCCGTTCGTCTAGTGCTAGCGTCCGGTCGTTTAATGTCGTGAGCAAGTCAGACAAGCATGAGCGTGTTTTTTTTCTAAATCCATGTTGTGTCTGAGAAATAGTCTCATGGTTCTCGATGCGCCTCGTAAGATGTTCACTCACCAGCGTTCCAATACTTTAGAAACCACCGCGTGGAGCGTCACAAGGAGTTAAATTATATTTAGTGCTTAATAGAATTCCTTGTCTTGTTTATACACTTACATTTCAATTTTACCCGTTCTATTGTTGTTGTTAAGCTTGTTGCTTTTTAGACCATTAAAAACCTTGAATTAACTTGACTGTCGGTTTTATAAAGGTGGAGCCTCGATGAGGAGAGCGCTCTGCAAGACACTCCGGCAGATTTACAACAGTTGAGCGTTCGCATAGAATGATCTTGGGATATGTATATTTTGTCTGGTTGGCACTACAGACTATATTTTCAGATTTTTCGGTCGTTGCGCCGGTAAACCAGGAGTTCTGATCTGTAATTATAGTTTCAAATGATGTCTGTAATTTTGTATGCTGAGCTGTAAGCTCAACACTCGTTCACCCAGGTGGAATAGCTCGACACTTGTTGAAGCATGCAGACTCTCGTTTGGTTTGGTTTACAGTTGTAGCATACGCCAGGAATGTATACATCATTGCGGATCAATATCGCCTCTGTGGTCAATGATTTGTCACATTTTGCGTGACACGTGTGTGAGCAGTTGCGACACGTGACAAATTTGACCTTACCGTTAACCACTTTCTCACATACGGCGCGTTTCGCGAGCACTAGATTGTTTCATTTTAACGGGGTCGACCAACAGTACAACCAAGGCGGTAAAAAATCGATAAAACCTGGTTTTTTCGACGTGACAAGATCTAAGTATATTCCGTCACCATATTTAGCCGCGAATTGTCAGTCTCACGTTGAGAATGTTGGTAGGAAATTGATTACACGCTGTGTAGCTTTCGATAGTGGTAAACACTGATGGGTTGATCTAACAGCAGAAACATAGAAGCGAAATGAACGAACGAATGAACAGCACAAAATCCATTATTGCTGCACACAAAGAACGACAATTCGTGGATAGTTCATTCTTGTATGAGTAGATCCGTCATAGCAAACTCTCACATAGATATCCAAAAATCACAATGATCGGATGAAAAGTATGAAAGTTATATCCAAAAGTGTCGGAGCGCTAAATAAATTAACCTTGTGAGCACCAATCGTTTGATGTTACCTATACATCCGGATTTCATTCATGGATAGTCGAATTGAAATGAAGGTTATGGTTGTCTGTCAAGGAATATCTACACATTCACTCTGCTGTTATTGGTATCTTGCTATCTAGTTACGTGTCTCAACCGATTATTCCCGCCCGAGGATAGTATTTTTAATTAGAAATCGTGTTACCTGCTGTTGGTGGACTTTTTCTTCTTGCTGATCACATGTGTCACTGAATCAGTCCGTTCGATTCCATCCCGCATGTCGTCGGCAAAGTTCCCACCGAGTGGAACGAAATTGGACGAATCCAGCATCGGTTGCAGTATACGACGTCGTGCGTTGATGAACCAATTGTTCACTTGTAACAAGGTCAGGTTTGTTTGTCCGGCGATTTGCCGTTTCTCGTCCTCAGTCGGGTACGGATGCTGTGATTGGTTGAAGAAATATTGATTTTAGTTTAGTCATTAGCAAGACGAGTTAGTCGTCAGTTAATAAAATGAAAGTAGATGTTTCTAACAATCAGCATGAGCAAGACCAAAGTCATTGGTCAATGGACTTTATCGCCTCCTATCATCACTGTTGGAAACTATCAGCTTGAACCAATACATCATTTCACATATTTTGGTTCAACCATTGCGGATAACCTCTCGCTAGACACGGAGATTGATAAGCGGATTGGCAGATCAGCTGTAATTTTGTCCCGATTGAACTCTCGTGTTTGGAGTAACCGCAAACTGACTGTAAAGACAAAGATGATGGTATACAGCGCGTGCGTACTAAATGCTTTACTGTACGGCAGTGAATCATGGACCACCCACGCAAGACATGAACGGAAGCTGAATGCTTTCCATCTACAAAGCATCCGTCGTATCTTGAACACATCGTGGATGGACAGAGTGACTAATACTGAAGTGCTTTCAAAAGCTGGTCTACGGAGCATGTTCACTCTACTGCGACAGTGCTGCCTGCGGTGGCTTGGTCATGTCTACAGAATGGAAAATGGTCGTATTCCGAAAGATCTACTCTCTGGTGAGCTGCAATTAGGAAGTCGACCATTGGGCAGACCGCACTTGCGGTACAAAGACGTTTGCTAAAGATATATGAAAACTCTTGGCATTGACTCGGCGAGTTGAAAAAACTTGCCCTTGACCACTCACATTGGAGGCATTGTGTAAAGCGTCGTCTGTAAGGTGGGGAGGAGCACATACAGCTCTTGGCTGTTGATCGCATATCACGGCGCTGCTCTACAACCGAGTTCTGACTACCGTTGCAAGCGCTGCGGGAGAGATTGTTCCTCCGGAATCGAAATGTTTAGTCATTCAAAAAGCTGAAGAACATGAAATGTCATGCGATTTTGATGTACATCCATGGTCTACATCGACCGAAGGAGGCCAACACACACAGATGTTTCTATGCATTCTCGTTAGTCTTGATGAAATCATTGACAAACATCCTGCAGCGAACTTTTATTGAACGTTACTTAGGAACGTCCACTCGTAATGAATGTATCATGTCTAAACATGTTTTATATACGCGTAACTCTCCAACAATTATCTATTGTTTTCTAAGATCATCGAATGTATGCAAAAGAAGGTTATTTGTTCATGAGCATGGGTTTACCCCTATCTACATGTGTGTATAGGCAAGTGTGATTGAACAGATTGGTCAGATATAATTTGTGATGAAAATAACCTGAGTCGCCAGCGAAAGAAAATTAATTTGACTAAGTTGGCAGATCGACATACTTTAACATTCTCATGGAGTACATGTGGTTGATGCTTATCTACGTTAATGCTCAACTTCCGGATAGCTTCATCAACATAATAGCGGTGGTCAATGGAAATTTAAAATCACATGTTCGGAGTCAGGAAGTAGATTACACATCAGAGCAATTGCTGTTGGTTAGTATGAAGTAGATTTGACTTCGCAACGGAATACTTACAATAAAATTGCAGCATGTAATCAGTTGAAGTGCATTAACGATAGCACATACGTTCTCTCAATGATTACTGGTTGGATTAAAATGCCGCCAGATCCGTTTTCCTTTGCGCAAATCTGAGTTATTGTTTTATCGACTAGGGAAAGATCATTGATTTTTAAACCTAATGTTGGAATGTATTCGAACATGAATATTTTGAGTAAACGGGGGAAAGCAAAGTTTATCTAACATTTCGCCAACGCAGGATGACATCGACCGTGAGGAAGTGAAACGTTTTATTTCAATTTACCTACTATTCAAATATAAGTAGTAGTATTAGTAAAAACATTTTTATTACCGCGACCATACAACCAAGCGATTGCTAAGTATTATAATTTATTTTGACTTTAATCTGTCAAAAATTATCTGCCAAATTTCATTCATCATTTAAGCAATAACAGTACTGGAACGTTGAGTGCGTGTTGCATTATCTGTTGTATCACATCTTTGGGAGAAATTCGTTAATCCTGTATCTACCAGGAAATAATTACTTTTGTTTGATCAGTTACAATAGCCAAATGCTAATATAATTCAATAAATAAACATGTGCATCATAAGATTTAATATCGCAAGAATAAATTTGACACGAAAAGGACTTTCACGTTAATATGATTGCCCTTCATGGTTGGTCTATGCACGCTATTATCAGAATTGACATCATCGTTATCAAATTTTCTACCTTCATTAATTTTCATTTTTATTTTAATTTCTATCTGCGCGTAGAACAGTTTTCGGAAGTATTTTCGGAAGTAATACTGGGTTAAAGCAATGAAAGTTTAGTGAATCGACGATAGCTATGTGGCCTTGTATGAAAAAACTCAGGAGGAGCTTGATATAGATCTTAGGTAATCTGTATACACTTCCAGTAACTTGAGAGCATTCTTACAGGATAGAATAATTTTTAATTCGGTTCGTCATTCATTGTTTTAATTTATCGATTGAATTATATTGATGTCACTTGAAAGAGCATTAATGAACGATCACGTAGATACATTAGATACATATAAAACCGTGCATTGGATTTAATTCTGCGTCTGCCGATGTTAACCTTCATCCGTCCCTCTCGATGATGGATGCACACTATAACTATATGTCAGCTTCATGCTCCACAGAGTTGTATATGACTATTCCCGGTTACATTCACAATATAATTCGCTCTCCGATGTTACTTTTCATTCTTCATACATAATGCGTCTAATTTCACCCGCATAATTCTCATTCACGACATCTAATTTGTCCACAACATGTCAATCAAATTTCTCGCCAACATAATGACCTTGAAAAACTGACGATATAAACAAACCCTCTGTGAACAATTGGGTTTTTCCAGTGGAATAAAAGTGAAAATTGTATCCTGATTTGATCGTAATTCTCAACGTGATAAAATCTCGTTGACGTTCCACAGGTGTGTGTGTGTGTGTGTGGTTGTTATTAATCAAAGTTGGCGCGAGCGGTTTTTGTTCGCACTTGACCTTGGTGGTATTAATTATGATTTCTGTGTGTGTGTGTGTGCACACACCGTCAGTGGATCTCAAGTAAGGTCGTCAGTCCGTTAGGAGGGGAAAATTCTAATAAACGGCCCCATGGGGTCGGACCCCCTGGGGTGACACTCTAGTTAGGATTAAATGTGCAATGGGAAAACATTTCTCCGCCCAAAATATTTCCAGTTTTTCAATCAAAGTCAACTGAAAGTGGGAAAATTGATTAAGCGTTACAAGTTAAAGCCGCGTGTGTGTAATATTTGACGTAAATTCCGTTTTCAGAAAGTAATTAATAGTGAAAATTCGTTTCGAAGACATCTGTACATTTTATAGAATTTTCTGTAGGCTAGGAAGAACTGCAAACTGGATTTTAAAACAAAAATATGTTATTTTCAAGCAAACGGGTAGTCATTGCTTTATGTGTAGCACGGATCTCACGAATGAATTTTACGATACCGTTGATATACAAGTTAGCAAGCATGACTAAAATTCATGTCATGGGTTTGGAAAGAAAAGATGTCAAAATCGAAAAATTGACCTAAAGGAAAGACGAAAGTAGGAATTCTACTTTTGGATGGATCCCAAATTTGACACATGATCGCTTAAAAACAAGATAACGAAGCAATGTTAGACGTGAATGTCACTGTTGAAAAGAGTTATTACCAAGACGTATTATGTTCAAATACAAAAGCACAAAGTGACTCCAGGTCCAACGCTTATAAACACCCAATATATTGTGTTGGTCACATCCCACTTACTGACACACCACTAAAAGAATCTGGCTGTTTGCCGTCATCAGGTGGAGACAGTAAAATTAGGTTCAGTCAGCCTTGAAACATTGGATAAGTGGTAAACAAAGTTATACTTGAATGCCACTGTTGCATAGGGTTCGTACAACGAACCACGGTGCTCAAAATTCGAATCGCATAGTGATTCGTGGTCAAGGGGTCAAGAAGCTTAGCTCAGTGAAACTAATCTTACTGAATGTTGGAGCGGGGCCTTTGAATCGGCCGTGCTCAAAATTAATGTTTTCATGCGTTTTTATTTTTTCAGTCAACACGGAACCTTTTGTTTTTGAAACGTTTTAACATGTCGCGAACATGTAAACGAAGGACGTTTGATGCCCCGCACACTTTAAATGCTGCGAAATATTTTATTTTGAAGGATGGGGAATTTGCTGCGTCGATCAGAAAAATGCGAGAGAAAACTCATACATGGGGGTTTAAAAATCGTGCAGCATAACTTTTCACCAACATCCATCACAATCACAAAGCCTAATGCCTGCAGACGAAACCGAAGCAGTTTTTGATTTTGAATGTGACTGGCAATCTCAAATTTTCCAATCAAAGTTTGACGTCCCTCTTATTCGTATTGAAATTCTGTGTTTAAACTATTTTGATTAACTGAAAATTCGTTTTAACGAATAAAGTTTTCTTCTTCTTCTTCTTCTTCTTCTTCTTCTTCTTCTGTCTCCACCTGATGACGGCATTCGGCGAGAAACCGGTAGTGGAGTGTAATTTCGGGGGATGTGAGCAACAAATCACTTTGGTCATCCACAAGCGCCATGAGTGTTCGATCACGAATCACTATGTGATTCTGTGTTTGAACATCATGGTTCTTTGTGAGAACCTTATTTAACTGTGGCATGCAAGTTGTTGTTGTTGGCCCTCTTCGGTCGATAACGGCAATGGGTGTACATCACAATCGCATGATGTTTTCATGTTTTACAGCTATTTGAATGACTAAACAGTCAGATTCGGGAGGAACAATCTCTTCCCCATAGGTTGCAACAATAGACAGAACTGGGGCGTTGGGCGTCAGTTGCACGCCGGTGGCGTGATCTGCGTTCAGCAGCCAAAAGCTGTATCTGCTCCTTCACAGCTTGCAGCCATACAAGTATACCTTTGTTTAGTACTCATTAACTATTTCAAGACTCACTGAACCTAAAATTACTGTCTCCGCCTGATGACAGTAAACATCCAGAAGCCGGTTATAATACGTACGTGCAGGTCGGTGAGCAACACAGTTGGCAACACGATTTGAAGTGGTTTCCATTTTTGGATTTATAAAAAAATCGTAACAGACTTAGGTTTCATCGATGTTCTGCTCCAGACTAATTATTGAGGAGTCTCAGTTTTGCATTCGGGTATTCAAATTTGCATGAACACTGATTATTTTAATTCACTAACCTCTTAACTTCTATAATTGTAACGCCAAATTTCATAACAATTCTAAAAGCATGGCGTAACCCTGCTTGCATATTCTGCTGTTGGGCAAATAATCTCAATCATACTACCTGACATAGCAAACGACCGCTCGAACCTGCATCGCCTGATGTTTACCTAATAACTTTATGAGTATTACTTCCGTTTGATAATACAAAATTAATCTCTCTTTCGTATAAGTTTCGTTCGGTGGGAAACGCGCGTTCTCTGTTCTCTGTCAGTCATCCCGGTTCCCTCGCTCCCCTATTGTTACACCGCTCGGCAATCTCCCATCTCGGTCACTTATGCACCGACGTAGACACACGTGGTGGTTTTTTGGGACTGGACCCCGCGCCCTGGTGTGGACACACACGGCAACATTCCTTCACACGAAATGCTGCGCACGTTTTGGTTGTAGTATAGCGTGGCGTTCGGAATGGACATGCCTAGAATGGGAGCGCACCTAAACCAAATTCAACCGTTTTTAATAAATTTATGCTACATTTTATACGTGAAATTTCGAGGGTCAACCATGAGTGTGAACTTAGTTAAGCCTATCGATGTTAACTATATCGAGGTTCGTATGTTGCAGAAGGATGAATGAGTTATAAAACATATTTCGTAACGTTTATCTTTCTTGGTAAGTTACCTACGTCCTACTTATCAGTGTTCAATCCTGAGGATAAAAATCCGAAGTGTAAAAGTTCAAACTCTATCTGTACTGTTAAAGTGTCATTGTAAAATAAGGCTGCGACCTATCTGCTCAGTTTGTTCGCATGACTACACACATGTACATATGTATGTGGTATATCTTATGAGCTTATACGCTTTCTCGTATCGTATTCTATATGTTTGGTTTCTTGCTGCTTACAGTCATTAGTTAGGGAGGTGATTAGAAACCAGGTGACTTGAAAGCAAAGACAGAACAAAAAGTGAGCGTTGATGAGTTGTGTTTGTAAGCCACAGTTTGATGAGGTTGGAACGACCATCCTGTACAATCACTTGTGCGCAAGCACATGTTGACAGGGTCAAACGGGTCTACGGATTCTATAGAAGAGTAAGCATAAACAAACTGGGATAAGGTGCCTAATCCTCGAATGGAACATGCATTCAAACAAGTTTCGTGAACGAGAGAGCGAATCAGCACGGCAACCAACTTCCTTGCGGCTTTCAGTGCCATGCCTTCATAACGAGCTTTTCTCGTCACTCCGCTTGAAAAAAACATACAAGGTTAAGCAAACACTCCAAGAAGATGCTTAGTGCAAGACCGCCATTGAACACGGTTTCGGGACATATCCTGAAGCGTAACTATCCATTGCGATATCTGTCCGCGGGGACACCAGCCAAGTGTGTTCGAAAATAGTTTGTCTCGTCTATTTAATTTAGCAGTGTCGTCAATGTTTGAACTTCGTTCACAAGTACTTCGCAGTCTGAACCCTGGCCAGATGAGTGCAAACAGGCGAAACCAATCTCGGTGTCTGTATCACACGAAACTATCGAAATTTAGTTACAAATATATGTTCAATCAACTTTTAGAATGACGATGAAGATGAAGGATGATGTTGATGATGCTGATGATATAATCAGACGACCTGAGAGTGTGAAAAATTGGTTGAAATTATAATCTAGGTATAACTTGGAATCAATGGATTAAGATGCATTGTTAATTCAATTTGTAAACACTAAAGTTAGTAAAATAACTTTATGGGAATGTTTAGTTTGTTATTATGGCAATTTTCGCGTGGCAGTATTAGTTGTAAAGTATTTTGTTAATGATGATGTTGAAGAAGAAGTTTAAGGTAATGAGGTTGAAAGCGATTCTCAGTTTGGTTCTAAAGATGAAACGGAAAAGTCTAAAATCATGTTGATCAGTCGCGATCCTCACTATTCCTACACATACAAGCTCGGAAGCCAAATCCTGGAATACACAGTGACTTTGTGCAGCGGCCGTACCGTAGCCAGTGATGTTTATCTGAGGTGCGGTTATTGCTAGTTGAAAACTACTCCCAATACCCCGCACTTTTAGCGGGAAATGCCGTCGACTGATGCAATTTTTCTAGGCCCAACAGATTCCACAGAAATTGTTCTTATCTTATAAACTTGCTGATAAGCTCAGGCGATTGAACGAGTGCTGTAGATGCAGGTGGATGTATTCATGCCTGCTGCCTGGACATTTCTAAAGCTTTTGACAGAGTCGATCGTAATCTACTCTTGAACAAGCTACAGAAACACGGTTTTGTTGGAAAATTATATGAATGTATCCGTGATTACCTTTGCAACAAATACATCAGAATTCATGTTCCTAGCAATAATCATGTGTGTGTTCACATTGGAGGCACTGTGTAAAGCGTCGTCTGCATGCTAGCGGGGAGCAGATACAGCTCTTGACTGCTGAACGCAGATCACGCCGCCGACGTGCTACTGACGCAATACAACCGAGTTCTGACTATTGTTGCCAGCGCTGCGGGAGAGATTGTTCCTCCTGAATCGGACTGTTTAGTCACTCAAGAAGCTGCAAAACCTGAACATTCACGCGTTTGTGATGTACATCCATGGTCGACATCGACCGAAGGAGGCCAACAACAACAAACATTATAAATTTATCAACTTTATTATTGCTTCCCATTTAATATAAAGTCATATATTTCGTCTTAGCATTTGTGAAGCACGTATTTTAATTGCTTAATACTCAGAAAGGTTCTACGAGGAAGACGCAATAAGTATCTCCCCCATCCGTTACGTAAATCGTACCCAGAGATTCAACATCGACCGTGCTTTTAGCACGTGTACACTCATATTATTATGATGTTTGCTCAAAAATCTACTGCATTTTTGAACATGAATGCGGCACATTTACAGTCCAGCAAAACTACTTTTCCTATTTTGTGCTCCACCGGGAATTTGATTGGCCAAAATAATTTGCTCCTCAATTTAGAAAACACGTTATGCCCGGGAAGCAATTTGGATAAACAAAACGAGCGATGTTTCGAACAATAGAAAACCATTCCATTAATTCTACTTCGTTTGTTTCACACGCACGTGTCCAATTAGGCTGGCCACTGAATTAACCGCTCCGTATTAAATACACTGAATTTGAAATCCGCGGTTATTATCATTTTTGTTTTATCGCGAACATCGATACGCGTCGCCATGACAGCGTGATGGGATTTCGAATTATATAGTTATAGCAAACATGAATTTAAACTTTGTGTGGATATTTTGTTGAAACAATTGGTGGATACTTTGGTGAATTTAAAGCGATAACCATCAAAACGGACGCTGCAGGGAACGTCTTGTTGGCTTGAGAATACCACGTTCGTCTAACAATAGGTAGGGCTTCAAACCCTGGTGCAGATAGATGTACCCATAATAAATTCACATAGCAAAGCGGAAAATTACGATAAACAATAGTCGGGAAATTTAATTATAAATAGAAAACCACGCTAACAGATAGCGGAACGATTTTGTTAACACCATTGCTTGCTAATCCAATAGAAAATAGCTGCTTGACCTGGACCCTAGGAGACGAATAAGTGAAATGATAGAAGCAGATGATAAGGTCAGCTTTAACTTGTCAAATATCTACAGAGGTTATGAGCTACTACGAAACAGAAAGCTTACAAAGTCGTGTCTTCCAGAAAGGTTTGCTTAGTGGAAGACCAAAAAGACTAGTGCAAACTTGTTGTCTTACTATGAGTTCTTGGCTGAAGTGGGTAGGATATTGAATCGGCATTCTACCCCCAAGTTGATACCCTAAATCCTGTACCTACCTGACCATTCATTTGAGCAAAAACCCTCTGAATCGACCTAGCTTGAACAAAACCAGCAAACTAATCCCTAATAATTAGAACCTAGGGTTTACCCTTCGACCGTTTACTACGATGGAAACAAAACTCACATTCTATCCATCACCCCATCCACTTGATTTTGTCATGTGGATGCGTTTTGTGTTGACACATTGATGCATAAACATCAGCGCACTGTTTGACAGATATCTGTCGTCTCGGGACTCGCTTCACACGCAAACTGTCGTTCACACACACCTGACGATATCATGGTGACACTGCACTGCACTGCCTTGGACGACATCTCGTCATCATCGCGCACACACAGGGTTCTGCTGTTCCGAGCAAACCTCATTTCGGTCGCTTAGTAGTGTCGCCGTGGGCCTAGACAATAGAAATCATCTAAACAAAAGTCAAGTACGTGCTGATGGTGCTGCGTGTTGTATGCCGATCTACGGTGGGGCTGCTCCGGTGATGGTGGACTGACCTTGAAGAACTCGTGGGTTGAAATGGTTATGTAGCAGTGACCTTGGAAAAATGTTCATGTAAGTTGAACGAGTATAAGCGCCAAGAAAAATCTCTATTTCAAAAAGACTAAATCGGTAACTTAATTAGAATAAACAGGTATTTAATTCTGTCTAAGAATGCCTACTAATATTGTACACAAATTACGACGAAATAAAGGCTACAAATCAGACGTAAAAGATCTCCCCCTTGACATATAGCCAAACATAATTTTGACAG
Source organism: Atriophallophorus winterbourni (assembly GCA_013407085.1). Classification (NCBI taxonomy): domain Eukaryota; kingdom Metazoa; phylum Platyhelminthes; class Trematoda; order Plagiorchiida; family Microphallidae; genus Atriophallophorus; species Atriophallophorus winterbourni. Next base: position 1,204 of record JACCGJ010011212.1, on the reverse strand, counting down.
ATTTCGTGCTGTTTGCGCTCATCGGGTAGAGACAGTACGATCTGGATCCGCGCGATTTAAAACAGTTTAAAGAATTGTAGAAATGTGTGAACTTGTATGCCACTTTTGGATAAGGCTGATATAACCAAACGTTTCAATCACATGTAACCTCACACATGTAAAAGGATTGTTAATATTGGCTGGAACCAAAAATTTGTAGTTACATGCATTTGCATCACACACATGTTTTGCATAGGGCAACTTGGATAATCGTCTGATACGAATTTATGTCACATTGATGGTCCCGGATACTCGAGATGTTCGTTCCGCTCAAACTTATTGATAAATTGAACACTTCCAATTCATCCGACATAAATGTGATCAGCTGAGGTCGTGAAGTTTCTGACTTTTGTCGTAACAGATTAATTATCAATCTACATGTATTCACATGAAGTAGTATGTATGGATTAAGTAAAACAAGTAGGCTTGGTTTTATTAGTAAGACACTCAAGGATTCAACCGAACTGGTTTGAAAGGATTAAATCACGTGGTTAATTGCTTACATTCAAAGGTAAACTAAAAAAGGACCTAGTTCAATCTAAAACGGAGTAGGAGTTCAATTCGGCACACTCAATTATACGATAAGGTTAGCGGTATGGTTATGCTTTGCAATTCCTTCGATTCGCTCGTTTTAGTAGGAATTGATTTGTTGAAAACTGATTGTCACTATAAAAGCCCGTTCGCATACATCTCCATCACACCCCACGACCGGTTTCGTGCTGTTTGCACTCCTCAGATATGGACAGTAGAATAAGGATCCGCATGCGCTTTAAACAGTGGAGAAATGGTAAACAAGTAGCGCTTGTATGCCACTGTTGGATAAGGCTGGTAAGACCAACCTTTTCGAAATCGGTCGTGCGGTGTGTGATGGAAATGCAAGCAAATTAGTATGTTTGTTCGTGATTATGGGTTCAACCCCATTAAACATGTTTTTGGACACATGTGTGTGAACAGGTTGGTCGTACCAGCCTTATCCAACAGTGGCTTACAAGTGCTACTTATTTAGTTGCCACTATGTTGTTCAATCCTTGGTTGCGTAGAAGTACCGTACTATGCCGCGTGTTCAATTCTCAGTGAGTATTAATCACCTACAATCGCATTCCGTAAAATATTCCTTATCAAGCATTCAGGCCCTACATGTACTGTAATTTTGTACCGTTTCGTA
>JACCGJ010011211.1:0-26349 GCA_013407085.1 Atriophallophorus winterbourni | reverse complement strand
AACTTTCATATCAACACACGCCTAAACTGTTGCCTCCGGATATGTACTCACTGGAATAGTCTACTGTGCATACCAACCTGTGGTTATTTTTAAGCTACGCTTTTACACCACAATAAACCATTGTGATTTTCGAACCGGCAAAATGAGTGTTCAGTTTGCACAGGACTGTATGTGGCTAACGAGCCAATCGAGCGTCCAGATTTCTTTCGGTGGTATGCCACAGAAGAGCGTCCACCACTTCAAACAATATTTTCACAAATATCTTCTGGTATGAGAGTAATCTGGAATGCAACAGAAAAACTCCCCTCACCAATAGGTGAGGAGAAGCATTAGTGCGTTCCAAAGACAACATGAGGATCATACCAACTATTCCCTTACGGATAAAAATCAGGAAATAATGAAGGCCACACAAAGTCAAGTCTATTCTTGAAACCCCCTACCGAATATTCAAATTTGTTCAGTTCAGTATCAGTAGTTCAAGTTGCACAGGGCTGAAGGTGGTGTAGCGATTGAGGTAACGTTGCAGTCTACCCCACGCACAGTGATAGCACACACCAAGCGAGAACTCCGAAAGGTGGAATAAAAAGGTGTATGGGATGAGGCACGCGGTACAATAGAATGTCGTAGACAAGTCCTGTGGTTGATGCGCAGCTGGGTCGCTGGATGATTGTTCACAGGTCCTTGTTTGGATGCGCAGCCGGATGGCTGGAAGGCGATGGCTGCGTAGCAGCAGCTAGCGGCGGCCAAAGGGGAAACGAACTCCGACGAGCGCGGGTTAGAGTCCGACAAAACAAAGGGATTGAGAATCAATATAATATAAAATAGAATAACCAATATTATCATTCTTATTCACAATAGGAACGTAGAAAGAGTTTGACATTCTTTTCTACGTGTTGTGCGATATGAAAGGAAACGATAATATTGGCGCAAAATACGAAAGATACATAAGAAATGACGCTTCGTTACACCGCCCCCCCTTCAGTTTTTGCACTGTCCTCAGTGCAAGAGATGTGGGGAATTGGAAAATGTGCAGAAAACATCGGAGAAAAAACAAAATCAAAAAAATCGAGAGGTGGGAATGTTGAATCCAGCGCCATATCTTGATAATGAAAACATCTTCAGACGGCACGTAGAGGAACGACCACCCTCGTCACCAAATGTAGCGATTGAGGTAACGTTGCAGTTTACCCCAAGCACAGTGATAGCACATACCAAGCGAGAACTCCGAAAGGTGGAATAAAAAGGTGTATGGGATGAGGCACGCGGTACAATAGAATGTCGTAGACAAGTCCTGTGGTTGATGCGCAGCTGGGTCGCTGGATGATTGTTCACAGGTCCTTGTCTGGATGCGCAGCCGGATGGCTGGAAGGCGATGGCTGCGTAGCAGCAGCTAGCGGCGGTCAAAGGGGAAACGAACTCCGACGAGCGCGGGTTAGAGTCCGAAAAAACAAAGGCATTGAGAATCAATATAACATAAAATAGAATAACCAACATTATCATTCTTATTCACAATAGGAACGTAGAAAGAGTTTGGCATCCTTTTCTACGTGTTGTGCGATATGAAAGCAAACGATAATTTTGGCGCAAAATACAAAAGTTACATAAGAAATGACGCTTCGTTACAGTTGCTAAAAGCTAATCGCGCGCCCAGATTTCCTGAGCGATAGTCGACCAAGTCGAAACGAGTGCCCAGATTCTTTCGGAGGTGTGCTTGAAAACACCCACCACTACCAGGATTGAATCGTAAGTAACACAGGCGTGTGTAACTGTGAATGGAAGATGGGAGATGTCTGATCACCGAAAGGTGAGAGAGTTCAGTTCAGTTTGCAACGGACAGTATGTGGCAAACGAGCCAATCGAGCATCCAGAATTTCATTCCGTGGAAAGCTTCAGAGAAGCACGCATCACTGCCAAAACCATTGTTCTTTTTGTCTATTTGAAATCTTCGACGGTCGCGACGCCAAGAGATTATCCGGGTTGTATTTAGGAAGCGCCGCGTTATACCCGATGCTGGAAAAGGAAAAGGCTGTTTCTCTTCACCAGCACGGTTAGAGGTTAGCTTAAGTATTACCGTATTTATTAAATAAAAACACAGAGAACTCTATCTCTTACTTTATTTACGGGATAACGTTAAAAGAAGAACTACCTAAGCTTTTATAGCAATTGAGGAGAGTATTCAGGAAAAAACTTACCCCAGTTGCCGTCCAAACCCTGCTTAAAACTTGGGACGGTACTGTAAGATATAAGATTTTCTGGAGTGATTGGAAGCTAGCCGATGTTATCCCGATACACAAAAGCGGCAGTCGTTCATCTGTCTGTAACTATAGACCGGTAAGCCTTACTGTCATTCTGTGTAAGATCTTAGAGAGGCTGATCAGAGATCGGATCTGCAGGCACTTAGTTGAGTTTAAGTTGCTGGACTCTGCTCAACATGGCTTCCTTAAAGGAAAGTCGTGCCTAACAAACCTCTTGGGCTTTCTAAACGAGGTCACCAGAAAATTGGATAAGGGCCAACAGGTTGAGGTTTTCTACTTGGACTTCTGCAAGGCTTTCGACTCAGTGAACCATAGACTGCTCGCTACCAAACTAGGCTATATGGGTATCGTTGGTCCTCTAAGGAACTGGATAGTAGGCTTCTTAAGCAACAGGTACTTTCGTGTCAGGGTGGGCAGTACGTACTCACCGAAAGTAAGGGTTACAAGTGGAGTTCCGCAGGGATCTGTACTCGGGCCGCTACTTTTCCTTATCTTCATCGATGACTTGGCAGCGGCGATTAAGTGTCCCTGCTACATTTTTGCGGATGATGTCAAGTTTATTGGATCACCGAACGAACGTGATTTTATTGACGATATTGAAAAGGTTATCAAGTGGTCTGTTATATGGGATCTACCAGTTAACTTCTCAAAAAGCTATCTCTTGTCGAAAGTCGGCAAGAAGCTGGCGGTAGCTGGCCCAGATGGTACACTTGTGATAACTGGGGTGCCGAGAGTACGCGACTTAGGTATAGAGATTTCTGCGGACTTCAAATGGGCTGATCAATGTGCAGCAGCTGCACATCGTGCTAGGAGCGCGCTGTTTCGCCTTCGATCAGTTTTATCCTGCAGGTCCCCGGAGGTTTTCATACCGATATACAAGGCTGTCGTTAGACCTCATCTCGAGTACTGCATTCAAGCTTGGTCACCTTATCTTGAAAAAGATATTGCAAGGCTTGAGGGTGTTCAGCGCCTTGCTACTCGTATGATCGAAGGGCAATCAGGTAGATCTTATGAGCAAAGACTATTAAGTCTAGGGCTCTTTTCACTGAAAAGAAGGCGGCTGCGTGGGGATCTGATAGAAACCTTCAAGATCATGGCCGGTTTTAGTACTATTCAACCAGGTGAAATGTATGTTCTCGCACCAATGTGGGTACTCGAGGTCACCCTCTGAAACTGGCCAAACAACATGTCAGGTCTAATGCTCGTACGCACTTCTTCAGTGAAAGAGTAGTAAGCTACTGGAACTGCCTACCTGAAGATGTCGTGAACTCTAACTCTGTAATGTGTTTCAAGAATAGACTTGATGCCGTATGGAGCTCATTATTTCCTGCATTTTGCCCCTAATTGAGTAATGATATTGTATTTACCTGGTGTAAGGTTCAAAGTAGTTTGAAATTCTTCCTTTCCCTTCAATATTCCTTTTATTTTGAACCTAGTTACAAAACTTGAAATTTGTGTAATAGATTTTGCTTGTGTTTAATTTTCCTACAGTATTTTGATATAAAACTTTTCTTTTTGTAATTATTTCTGTTATTGTAAATCTTTTCTGTACACGCCTTCGGTCAAATGTTTGTTTTAATTTATTGTTTCTGCCATTGTCGGTCATTGTTGCGGAATTCGGTTGCCATTTTGGGCTTCAGTATTTTGCTTGAATTTGGACGCTATTTTGAGTGTCATTTTTGATTGTCACAGAAAGTTTGGACGACATTTTGGACGACATTTTTATATCAGGTCGTCTTTTGTTTGAATTGAATTTGATTCTGGAGTATTTGGCTCCATTGTTGCTGTGACGTTCCTATACAATTAAGGTTTGTATAGTTATTTTTGTTGTAATTGTTGTTAATTACAGTACCGTAGAATATCCCAATCGTTGTTTTGAATTTATCGAAATAAGAAACGGGTGGACTACGCGTAACTCACGTCACAGACAATACAGTACTTATTTTGGAATTTGATTCTTCTCGAACTTGGCGAGAAGTACTCAATTCGTGAATTGCATCAATTCGGTTTCTGTGCTCAAGTTGGATCGTTTCAATTGGATTCGCATCACAACTTGTCTTCTGACTGGTACAGTATTTGTCTCAACCGGAGAAAATACGCATTTTGGTTCGTTCAATTGAAGCTATATTGAGCAAAATTGGCGAAGAACTCCCCGATCGTCGTGACATTGAACATTTGACAGTCAATCCCTGTTCACAACTTTGGTGACGTCCCCTTTTTATTTATTTTTTGTCGTTTTGGAACATTGTTGTATATTTCATCTAGTATGCCTAAGATATCTTCTAAGATAGCTTCTAAGGAAAACGATGATGATAGAGATAGCAGTGCGAGTTCTCAACAAGTGTTGCAATTAAAGCGCGATTTAGATGCTGCTAGATCAACCATAGAGCGATTGACAAAGGAATGACGAGGAGTTGCTGAAGAAGTAAACTTGATCGCCGGTACAAGTAGCAAAACTGAAGGGTTCGACTCGGCGGTAAGCTATTTGCAACCAGCGATGAACATGAGTATGGGATTGCCTAAAGTAGAATTATCTTACTTTAACGGTAATCCGACAGACTATTGGAAGTTCTTGAAACAGTTTGAATGTTACATTGAGTCGAGGCTTATGGATCCAGGCCAGCGATTATTGTATTTGATGTATTATTGTCGGGGCAAGGCTCGAGAAGCAATTGATGCATGTGTCATGCTACAACCCACTGAGGGTTATACGCGGGCAAAGATGATTTTGAAAGATTTGTTTGGACTACCACATGTAATTGCCAGGTCAACATTAGAGGAGTTGCTTGATGAAGCTAGAAGACTTTCCAACAAAGTAGATGGTTTGTCTGATTTGGCCATAAAAATGGAAAATTGCCAAATCACATTGAAGCAAATGAAGTGTGACGCTGATTTGAATTCAGTCACAACTTTGGAAGGATTAGTGAAATGCTTCCCTGTTGCGTTACAACAGCAGTGGGCTGACGCAGCGGATACAATGCTTGCTGACGGGTCAGAAGTTGATTTTGCCAGTCTGACCGAGTTCGTATCTCGGAGAGCAAGAATTGCCAGGAGCAGATTTGGCATGCTAATAGATAGAACATCTGTCTCTTCGAAGCCATCAGAGAAACCAAGAATGCCAGATGGAAGGAGGGTGTTTATGACTACGATGGAACCGAAGCCAATGCTGGTTGAATGTTTTCAATGTAGAGGACCTCATAAGATAGAAGATTGTCCTGTTTATCAGGAGGCTGACGTAAAAACCAGATGGAATATGGCTAAGCAGCATGGAATATGTTACGTTTGCTTATGCCGGTCTCACAGGGCATTCGATTGCAAGATTACGAATACTTGTTCCGTTGAAGGTTGTAATAGACGACACCATTCTTCGCTGCATTATGATCGTCCTAATGAGCAACTGAAAAGTATAAACTGTAGTGTTACTGCTCTCAGTACAGCAGTAAGCTTGGGCTACCTGACAGTGAACATTGACACGCCAGTTGGACTTGTTCCAGCCGTGGCTTTACTTGATAATGGCTCTGATACAACTTTGATCTCGCACAGTTTTGTTGAGAAATTTTGTATGCCTAGTGCGCCAGTTGATGTGTCGATAGCAACACTTGGTCTACATCGAAAGTTGAAAAGTTCGTTGTTAAGTTTCGATGTGCATTCGGTAGACAGTGATGAAATAATTCATGTTGCCGAAGCTTACACGGTTTCAAAGTTACCTGAAGCAGTGCTGAAATCTCCAAATATAATCAGCACGAGGTATGCACATTTGAAAGATCTGAAGTTTTCAGAGAATGTGGGAAGAGAAATAACTTTGCTTATTGGCTGTAACGTACCGGAAGCGCATTGGGTGCTTGAACAACGTGTAAGTGGTCGAAAGCAGCCATTCGCTACCAAGACGTTACTTGGATGGGTGCTACAGGGACCAACCGATTGTTCGACAGTTGTTAATCATGTAAGTGTTCTCACCGCACAAACACAAGAACGACAACGATGGATCAACACACGTCACAATTTGATTCCCGGTGATGTAGTATTGGTTGTGTCTGAAGAATTGTCGAAAATGTCGTGGCCGCTTGGTATTATTGAGACAGCGGAAGTGAGTGATGATGGTTTGGTACGAACGGTCATCATACGAACAAAGGATGGCGTCATCAGGCGTGATATTCGGAAAGTATGTTTGTTAGAAGGGTCCCAAGATGAGGTGGGTGACTTGGGTAAGAATCAGGACAACTCTTCTTTATAAGTCAAGAAGCATCACCGGAGGATGTGGTGAGTCTGCGGCTTGCAACCGCATTCTCTATAAAAAGCTACTAATATCCAATGATGGTGATGTAATGTGGCGGAAGTGACTCACCACTAAATAAAGTCATTTGCTGCTCCGAATTCGTTAGGGTATTCGTCGAATAATCGTTGTATAGTTAAGCTCTAGAAAGAATTTGGTCGGAGGTGTAAGGTTCAAAGTAGTTTGAAATTCTTCCTTTCCCATCAATATTCATTTTATTTTGAACCTAGTTAAAAACTTGAAATTTGTGTAATAGATTTTGCTTGTGTTTAATTTTCCTACAGTATTTTGATATAAAACTTTTCTTTTTGTAATTACCTACCAGAAGAAATCTGTGAACCTATTTTGTTTGAAGTGGTGGGCGCTCTTTTTGGCATACCACCGGAAGAAATCTGGACGCTCAATTTGCGACTCTGCCACATATCGTCCTATGCAAACTGAACTGAACTGAACTGGAAGAATGTTCCTGAAGTTTACAACCCTAAAGCTGAAAAAGTGTTTCCTAGAGTCTAGCCGACATCGATTCTTATCAATTTTAAGTGAATGGCCCCGGGTGCCCAGCTCGGGGCTTAAGGTAAAGAAGTCGTTCATTAGCACGCCACTTAAACCCTTCAAGATTTTAAAGGTTTCTATTAAGTTACCTATTAAACGACGGTGCATAAGTTAGAAAAGATCAAGAGACATTAGGAGCGCAGCGTATGGTTTCCCTCGCGGACCCAAGGAATCAGTGCATCTTACGCCGCATTCGATCGGCTTTTCCGATGAAATATTAAACGAAATCTCCATAAACTATGAGTGTGTCATGCTCAGACTTCTTTGTTTGAATACTGCAAAGTCACCATGAGCAGATGGAATCACTCCTTTTATCCTCAAACAATGTGCATCCTCATTGTGTGGTCCACTCAGCACGTTATTCCAAATTTCGCTCGAAAATAGAATCGTTCCTGCGGAATGGAAATCTGGTATCATCACACCAATCTACAAGGGCGGAAAACGACCAAACGCTGCGAACTATAGACCAGTTACGTTGTTGCCAGTAATTTCTAAAGTGTTAGAGAGTTTAGTAGCGGGAAAGATCACCAATCACCTCGAAACCAATAGACTGCTTGCGACTGAACAGCACGGTTTCAGGAAATACAACTCATGTCTATCTAATCTCTTGCTCACCTTAAAAGACTGGACTGAATGTGTGGACAATGGTCACTCCATCCACGCATGCTTTTTAGACGTCAAAGGTTTTCGACCGCGTCAATCATAGTTTTTGATCTACGCAAACGACATTCCGGAGCGTGTTAAATGCAAGATTATGATATTTGCAGACGATATCAAGCTTTGGAAAAGCATGCGTACAAATGACGACTGTGAAATTTTGCAGAAGGATCTAAAAACATTGCACGATTTGTCTCTGAGAAACAAACTACCCTCCAACTCCCAAAACTGCAAGTTGTTAAACATTGGAAAGACCGTGAACTACAACTACACTCTTGGGTCTCACTAACTCGTCTGGACAACTGAAGAGAAGGATTTGGGTGTTTGGACCAGTTCAAGTCTGAAGACTTCACTGCAGTGCAAAGCGGTATACAAAAAGGCGTCCCAAGTATCGGCGTTATTGAAACGAATTTTCGGCAGATTCTCGAATCAGTCAGTACCCCGTATCATGAACACCTATCTGAATTTTTGTAATTATTTCTGTTATTGTAAATCTTTTCTGTACACGCCTTCGGTCAAATGTTTGTTTTAATTTATTGTTTCTGCCATTGTCGGTCATTGTTGCGGAATTTGGTTGCCATTTTGGGCTTCAGTATTTTGCTTGAATTTGGACGCTATTTTGAGTGTCATTTTTGATTGTCACAGAAAGTTTGGACGACATTTTGGTAAATCGATTCTTATTATTTTTATATCAGTTCGTCTTTGGTTTGAATTGAATTTGATTCTGGAGTATTTGGCTCCATTGTTGCTGTGACGTTCCTATACAATTAAGGTTTGTATAGTTATTTTTGTTGTAATTGTTGTTACTTACAGTACCGTAGAATATCCCAATCGTTGTTTTGAATTTATCGAAATAAGAAACGGGTGGACTACGCGTAACTCACGTCACAGACAATACACCTGGTATTTGAAATGCATTACTGTCTCCTCACCTTTGTTGAGGGGAGTTTTTGCTCTACATTCCAGGTAACCATCCTACCAGAAGAAATCTGTGAACCTATTTTGTTTGAAGTGGTGGGCTCTCTTTTTGGCATACCACCGGAAGAAATCTGGACGCTCAATTTGCGACGCTGCCACAAATCGTCCTATGCAAACTGAACTGAACTGAACTGAACTGGAAGAATGTTCCTGAAGTTTACAACCCTAAAGCTGAAAAAGTGTTTCCTAGAGTCTAGCCGACATCGATTCTTATCAATTTTAAGTGAATGGCCCCAGGTGCCCAGCTCGGGGCTTAAGGTAAAGAAGTCGTTCATTGGCACGCCACTTAAACCCTTCAAGATTTTAAAGGTTTCTATTAAGTTACCTATTAAACGACGGTGCATAAGTTAGAAAAGATCAAGAGACATCAGGAGCGCAGCGTATGGTTTCCCTCGCGGACCCTTAATCATGCCAGTTGCGAGGTGTTGTACGCTTTCAAGTGGAAGGATGCCCTTTTGCATTGAGTACACCACGCTTGAAAATCAGGTGTTCTGATCGATAGCACTGATTTCAGCCGAAAATATACCTAGCGTGCACGCTGAGCCGCAGCGGCACATTGGTCCTCCCATTTGAATTCAGCCCTAACCAGTACTCACAAATCCATAACACACTGTGTGACGTTAATACTGAGGGAATTCCCCGCCACCTGGACTGCAGTCTTATTAACCAGTGCTGACAAGAGTTGGCTTTTATTTAGGTTAAGTGGGAGATTCCACTGGTGTGACCCTTTTATGGTCCGCTCAAGGTCGTGCATCAAGTTATCTTCAACCGTTGATCCGATGAATTTCACATCATCCGCGAAAATGAAGCATGGACACTTCAAGACAGACGACAAGTCATCAATGAAAATTAAGAATAAAAGAGTACCGAGTAAAGAACATTGTCGGCCCCACTGATCACGTCGGTTTTGCTAGACAACGTGGATCCAACCCCAACTCTGAATGCCCTACATGTAAGGAATGCTTTTATCCAAGCAAGTAGACTACGCTGTATGCCCTTTGCTGCTAGCTTGATCTCTAGAAGCCGGTGACTCACGAAATCAAAAGCGTTGCTAAAATCTAAGTAGAGGGCTTCGACTGGCTTTCCTTCGTCCAGCATTTTATTTGCAGTATCGAAAAAACTAAGTAGGTAAGTCAGGCAGGATCTACCTTTAAGAAATCCATGTTCAGTTACACTCAACAGAGAATGCCGACTAAGATTATGACTGATTTTTATTATTTGTATTCCAAAATATCGTTGTTTTCGCTTGTTCCCTCTATTTTGTTTTACTCTTTCACCTTGAATAATTTGACTCCATTTCGACCACGCCATTTTCGGTTTGGACACATGTGCGTAACGCGATACGTGCTCGATACTGTTTTTGACATTGACCCGGATCTAACACGGTTAACCCAATAATTGAGGTATGTTTTTCAGTTATTTTGATTGCCTCAATATAGTAACGCTTTTATTCACAAATCCTCGTTGGTTATGAAATACCTGGGATTTTGCGCGTAACTCCATATTGGGGAATTTCCTCAATTCTCAATAAGAATCAATAACCAAAGCGCCGCACCAAGATAAACCAAGATTGCTTAAGGTAGTGTTGGTAAGAGAAAAATTACTAGAAGATATACTTTTATCTGCATACTTGTTTTGAGACGGTTAAGAAAACACCACGTATCTTTCTTGATATACCCTGGTCAGAACGGTCAAAATCGGCAATAAATAGGAACACTGGGAAGGTAAACGACCTCGACAGTCGTAGTCTTATAATCCTGAACGTACCTGAAGCTGCTGATAGTCAACATACGAAGCGTAACTTCAACAACCATATACAAAAATGGAAAATTATTAGTGACGCTATCCAAACGAATGAGACGACCGTAATCAATAACTTTGAGATCCCGATGTCACCGAAATACGAAGGTATAGCTCCGCGCCCTCTAAAAATGAATCTGCTGGCAGACAGTATGGCTGGTGCCATTCTTAAAAATTGGAAGCAATTTCGATACAATTTGCCCGAGAGATTAAAATTATTCCTAAATGACTTAAAACCACTGATAACAAGGATGACACCGAAAGTCTAAATACTGAACAAAGTGAAAAATCCAAACCTGGTGGAGAAAACGGAATTCGGCCGACTCAACCGGAGTCGACGAGGAAAGTTTCCTACCCACCTACTCAGGCTGAGCCGCCCCAATAATTTTATCTCATGAACCGTCTTTGCTGTCAACATCGACTGTCAATTGTTTGTATACGAATGCCCAATGCTTGACAAACAAACTACACGAACTGACTGAACTAACTACCACACACTCACCAGACGTGATTACCGTAACCGAGAAAGGCAACGGTGTGGACGTACAAATTTGTGCTCGCATAATTTTGGATCTTATTGCTCGCTCTATTGACGGATCTAGACGGTTCTTATATCATTGAACTCGTCTCAACTTTCTCATTCGGAATATACTATATTCAAGTCGGAGAAACGCGAATTTTTGAAAATCAAAACTTCCAGTTTCTACCCAACATTGCATACGCGTGCAACATTGCTTCCAATCCAGAATAACGCAAGAACTCGGATACCATCAGGAAGATCTCGCTATTCGGTATTTATTGACGGTTATTTCAACACTGTCGGATCATATCTCACAGAACAGCCTTTGCGTGAAAGTGTACGCCATTTTACTGTCCGTTGGATTGCACTGCATCGCATCCACACGTTCTTGCATTCCACCGAGTGACACCGATTGATAATCGACCGCTTCACCCAGTGTATCGATTCGATCTCGCGAAATTGTTACAATGACAGACAACGTGACCTTAAACGGGCCCGACGTGACCTTAAACGGACCTGACGACGAGGCTTGTAAAAGTGAAAACTGTGTCAAAAGTTGGTAAGTCCCAGATCGCGTCAAGTTAAATGTTACTTGTGTTCAATTGCTATTCATGCGAACTGGGAAAAGTATTTATCACCCGAATCTGTGACTCTAATTAACAATGAAAACTAACCAGGTATTTGCTATATATGTGATCCATGCAGATTGAAATAAATAGTGATTTATCAAGAGCCGAAAACTCTGATTCAATTATGGAAAGACGCATGTTCGCTGTAGAGGCGAACCTTAAACGGCTTGAAAACACGTTAGAGTCTTTCCAAAGATTTGCGTGTTAGAAAGCGCTTAAACCAGTTCTAAACGCAGTTCCTAACCTCATTAACCGCAAGTCTTACAGGGGAGCGCTAGCTTCTACGGAAACTCTGATTTCTCCAGAAATCGACCGAAGTCCCTTTCAACAGCTCAATACAACCGATGGGTCTGCGAATCAGATCTGTGGTCAAGTGAATGATACTGCTGAATTATCGAAGGATGTGAATAAGCTTAGACCGAAGAGTTTGAACACTAAAACCTCCCAAAAGACAAACATTGAAGATCTAACGGTAATTTGTAGTAATATCATTGAATCAACTTCGCCATCGCTAAAGCAACGTGAAGAGATGAGAGGAATCAATGGAATGACCTTTGCAGAAGCTTAGACATCACTGCCCCACCTGCGTCACTGACACGATTGTTTAGCGCCCGAACTCACCTCGTGCGAACACACTCAGTTTACTGCGTGTAGTGCTCATGTCCGTCCAAGATGTAGAAAATATGTTGCTCGCCTCATCTCTCTTAGTGGTAAACAAATCGGCTGTGCGAATATTTCCGGACGTTCCGTGGGAAGAACGGCAAATTCGTAGTAATAATCCGGAACTAGCAAAAGAAGCTATGTTTCGCAGAGCTGTTATAGTTCACGGTGTACCAATTTCGAACGAAGTAGAATCCAGCAAACGTCTGCAACACGATTGCAGCGAATGAAGATTTTTATAAGAGATCCTAGGTTTAAAGGACATATTAACGACTCATGTTATGCGCCTTATACCGAAAAAAGAAACGCATCAGCCTCCTCCTCTCAAAATATCAGTTCGCACAGTTGAGATGAAGGACAGAATACTCGAAGCGTGGTATCAATCCCCAAAATTTGCATCTCCTGAAATTCGTATTTGGGCTGTATACGACATAAAAAGTACGAACACTATTGTTCCTGAAATGACTTCGCTACCAAATGCACCTGAGACAAAAAACATGGAGCAGCCGACCAATTCTGGGTCGGCAAATCCACTAATATGTGCTTCGACGCACGCCGAGTAAAAAAGTAGAAACGACTTTAACGCCTCAGCTGTGCACTGTGAACCGGATTGAATTTATGTATACCAACCCTCAAACTTTGCCAAACATATCACAACTTGGAACTAAAACTAGTCTTTCACATTGTCCATCATTGTTAACCCATAAAATCATAAAGTGGCTCTATACGAACGCGCAGTGTGTGAGAAACAAAATACAGGAGCTTGATACTGTATGTATACAGCACTCACCGGACTTAGTTGCATTACCAAAACATGGTTTGAACCTCATTTATCAGACAACGAATTGGCATTGAAAGGAATGTCTCTTCTCCGTCGAGACCGTACGGGACGTGGCGGTGGCGTAGCACTCCACTACAACCAACAGTTATAATGCAGAGAAATCGAGGATATTGACCTACGTGTACAGGATACTCTGTGGTGCTCAATTAAGCTGACAACTGGAGAGGACTGCATTGTTGGCGTGATTTATCGGGCTCCAAGCGCAAGTGACGCGCACAATGTTGAACTACTCCAGAAAATTCGACTTCTGGCTGCCAGATTTCAAACGCCACTCCTAGTTATGAGAGATTTCAACCTTCCAAACTTGATGAAGAAAAACGCTCTTTCGATGAATTCGCTCGACGATGCGTTTCAAGAACTGATCTTAAATATTCCTTTTTATAACCACGTATTTGATAACACTAGATATAGAGAAGGTAACATGCCGTCCGTCCTGGATCTAATACTAACGAGTAAGGAACACGCCGTCGAGAATCTCGGATACGAAACTCTATTGGGTTCTAGCGACCATCTGGTTCTCCTATTCGATTTTGTTTGTCAAGCCGAAAGAATGAATGGCATCAACAAAACAAAACTACAACTGGATATTGGAAGTCTTCACAATACTCTTCGAACGATTTCTGACTGGAAACGAGACACCGCGGACGTGCGTCGTTTTTGGGTAAACTTTATAGAAAAGCTGTGTGATGAAATAAAACTACATTCTAGATTTGTGCCCAAGACAACGAATAAACGATTTACCTTCACATTGAGAAGCCGTACACGGAATTGGATTAAGACACGTAACAATGCATGGAGAAACTATGTCCATAGTCCGATGCCATATATTTGGGACTCATGTCGTCTGTTGAGGAACAAGGTCAACTCTCTTTTCACCGAAGACAAGCAGTCTCACCAGGCAAGACTACTGACCATAATGGAGCGGAACCCCGAAGTCCTGTACCAGATTGTTAACACCACATCAAAAATTAAGCCAGGAATCTTAGCACTACGCACAACTCATGGTTTAACTATGACTGCGTCCGAGGATGCCAAAGTTCTTGCAGCTTACTACTGCAAAGTTTTTAATCCCAAGGAATCAGTGCATCTTACGCCGCATTCGATCGGCTTTTCCGATGAAATATTAAACGAAATCTCCATAAACTATGAGTGTGTCATGCTCAGACTTCTTTGTTTGAATACTGCAAAGTCACCATGAGCAGATGGAATCACTCCTTTTATCCTCAAACAATGTGCATCCTCATTGTGTGGTCCACTCAGCACGTTATTCCAAATTTCGCTCGAAAATAGAATCGTTCCTGCGGAATGGAAATCTGGTATCATCACACCAATCTACAAGGGCGGAAAACGACCAAACGCTGCGAACTATAGACCAGTTACGTTGTTGCCAGTAATTTCTAAAGTGTTAGAGAGTTTAGTAGCGGGAAAGATCACCAATCACCTCGAAACCAATAGACTGCTTGCGACTGAACAGCACGGTTTCAGGAAATACAACTCATGTCTATCTAATCTCTTGCTCACCTTAAAAGACTGGACTGAATGTGTGGACAATGGTCACTCCATCCACGCATGCTTTTTAGACGTCAAAGGTTTTCGACCGCGTCAATCATAGTTTTTGATCTACGCAAACGACATTCCGGAGCGTGTTAAATGCAAGATTATGATATTTGCAGACGATATCAAGCTTTGGAAAAGCATGCGTACAAATGACGACTGTGAAATTTTGCAGAAGGATCTAAAAACATTGCACGATTTGTCTCTGAGAAACAAACTACCCTCCAACTCCCAAAACTGCAAGTTGTTAAACATTGGAAAGACCGTGAACTACAACTACACTCTTGGGTCTCACTAACTCGTCTGGACAACTGAAGAGAAGGATTTGGGTGTTTGGACCAGTTCAAGTCTGAAGACTTCACTGCAGTGCAAAGCGGTATACAAAAAGGCGTCCCAAGTATCGGCGTTATTGAAACGAATTTTCGGCAGATTCTCGAATCAGTCAGTACCCCGTATCATGAACACCTATCTGAGACCAGCGATGGAGTACGCCGTTCGGGCTTGGTAACCATGGATTCAGAAAGACATCAATCTTCTGCAGCGTATTTACCACCGAACCACAACGCTTGTACACGGACTATCATCTAAGCCGTTTGAGGAGTCTCAATCTTTTTGACTTTCGCTTTCGTCAGCTAAGAGGTGACCTCATACTTATGTACAACATTATGCACGTCCCTAACCATCCCTTGTCCAAACTTTTCACACGCTCGCCACCCCGTGCTAGTCGGAATCATGAACTTACAGTGCGTATTCCCAATTCAAGACTGAACTGTCGAGGATATTCGTATGCTGTACGTCTAAGCTTCACATGGAACACTCTCCCCTCAATTGTTACATACTCAGCCAACCTGGATATTTTTAAAGCTAATTTGGACAAATACTTGAGGGAAAACCCAGATTTTGATACGATTTACGCTACATGAGTTTCCCTGTTCTTCTTCTTTTTATTGTATATAACTCATAACTCCATCCCATGGTTATTGTTAAGCTAAATGCTTTTTAGACCATTACAACTTTCAATCACTTTGACATGGTTTCATCCAACTTCGTCGCGATCGCCTGACTCGTAGAGGTGCTGGTGCGCTTTACCACATTCCGAGACTGCTCTGCCAAGAGATCACTGATGACGACTTACAACTGCAAGACACATTATGGTGTTCGCGGAATATAACAGCAGGAGACAAATGCATAATAGGTGTGATTTACAGTTTGCGCTCAGCCGACGAAGCCTACAATTCAGCATTACTTGCAAATATACGCTTAGCGTCTACCAGATACCGCGGCAGACTTCTTCTGATCGGAGACTTCAATCTGCCAAACTTTAAGGAAAATTGAGTTCACCCAGAAAATTCCTTAAATGCTTTATATCAACAGTTGCTGAAGGAAATTCCACTCCACAACCATATTTTCAACAATACCCGATTTCGTGGTACTGATACGCCGTCTATCTTGGACTTGATACTGACAAATGAACAGCACGTGATTGAAAGTCTCACATACGAAGCTCCGTTAAAACTCAGCAAACACTTAGTTATTACGTTTAATTTCATTTGCCAGGCAATCAGAACAAGTGTCATCAACAAGGTGATTAGAAAAAGTGACTTTTGCCAACTTTAAACTAATCTTAAGAACGCCACAG
Organism: Atriophallophorus winterbourni; assembly: GCA_013407085.1. Classification (NCBI taxonomy): domain Eukaryota; kingdom Metazoa; phylum Platyhelminthes; class Trematoda; order Plagiorchiida; family Microphallidae; genus Atriophallophorus; species Atriophallophorus winterbourni. Next base: position 9,991 of record JACCGJ010011211.1, on the reverse strand, counting down.
GCCCGGGTCTTAAGTCCGACAACGTGAACGATCAGTAGCAGTGGATGATAAAGGAACTTAAATTTGCCGTTGAAATGCACTTCCATCTTGTTCCAAAGGTGCAAAAAATGGATGTACATTTAAGCTGAGATGCAGAACACGAAAATGGTTGACCATGCAAAGTGCTACATGGCGGGCTCATCGACATGATACCACTGTCAAGAGTTGGGAGACATTCCGCTTGCGGAGAAATGAGGTAAGCAAACTTGTTGTTGTAGACAAACTGAATTATCAAAATCATTTACTCCACAAAATGGAATCAAACCCCAAATTCTCTACCGGATCATAAATAACCGGTCAAGAGTGAAACCAGGAGTTGCCGCACTAAAGACACGTGATGGAACAACAACCACAGCATCGCAATTTGCCGAAGTTCTAGTCCATTTCTTCTCCACTGTCTTTAACGCACGAAACACCGTTACCTGTCCCTTAACTTCCGACATCTCACCCGAAGATGTTTCAGAACAACTATCTATTACCTCGGAAAATGTCCTCCGCACATTGCTAAATCTCAACACGAGAAAATCTCCCGGAGCTGATGAAATTACCCCGTTGATTCATAAAAACTGTGCTTATATTTTGTGTACGCCTCTTACCTACTTGTTTAACCTCTCTGTAACCAAATGATTGAACGAATGGCATAATTACCCCCATCCACAAAGGAGGAAACCTTTCCGAAGTATCTGACTATCGACCCGTGACACTTCTACCAGTCATCTCTAAAGTGATGTAGCGCCTCGTAGAAAACAGAGTCACAAAACGTCTGAAAGACAATGGCCTGCTCGCAGTCGAACAACACGGCTTCAGAAAAAGACACTCTTGCCTTTCAAACCTTCTGCTCGCCCTCGATGACTGGACACAAGCTGTAGACAAAGGTTTCACAGTACACGCTTGTTACCTTGATATGTCAAAAGCATTCGATCGTGTCAACCACAGTCTGTTACTACAAAAGATGGAGCTATGTGGAATCAAGGGTTCATTACTAGCCTGGTTTGAGGATTATCTCCGCGACCGTGTCATTCGAGTAAGGGTTGACGGTGCTTTATCACGACCCATTGCAGTAACAAGTGGGGTGCCGCAGAGATCAGTGCTTGGACCAATTCTTTTCCTGATGTATGTCAACGACTTACCTAAACTTGTTCGCTGCAAAATCTTGTTATTTGCGGATGACATCAAGCTGTGGACACAAGTACGCACAACTGAGGATTGCAGACAGCTTCAGCTGGACCTTGATGCCTTACAGAACTGGTCAGTTAGAAATGAACTACCTTTCAATTTCAGCAAATGCAAGGTATTGACTGTTGGAAGACATTTCGAGTACTCCTACACCCTTGGTTCCCATATTCTTGAAAGCACTGACAAGGAGAAGGACTTGGGTGTGTGGGTGAGCAGCACATTGAAACCGTCGCATAACGCCACAGCTGTCTATGAAAAGACGTCGCGAGTACTGCTACTGCTAAAACGCGTGTTCGGGAGGTTCACTAAGCAAACCGTTCATCGAATAATTAATACGTACTTGAGGCCAACCATGGAGTATGCGGTTCAGGCTTGGTCACTCTGGCTACAGAAGGACATCAGCCTCTTGCAGAGAATATATCATCGGACCACCAAGCTCGTACGCGGTTTAAAGCACAAACAATACGAAGATCGTATTGCAAGTCTCAATCTATTCGACTCCCGTTACCACCGTCTTAGAGGTGATTTGATTCTTATGTTCAATATACTGCATACCCCAACCATCCTCTAAATAAACTATTCAAGCGACTTTTACCGAGAACCATTCGGAGTCACGAATCTACAGGACTTATTCCCGACTCGAAACGAAACTATCGAAGTTATTTTTATTCTGTACGTGTATGGTTTACCTGGAACTCCCTACCTTGTAATGTGGCACATTCACCTAACTTGGATATATTCAAATCGAATTTGGACAATTTCATGTCGACCAATCCGAAATATGAACCTATATATTTTACACCATAAAAGCTTTGAACTTTTGAAACAGTTTTCGTGCTATGGATCGATACTTGATTCCTGAACTGCTTAGTAAGCAAACAAATCCCGTTTTTTACCCATGTTATTCGTAATTCATATATTATTCTGTGGTTTTTTGTTAAGCTATATGCTTTTTAGTCCATTGAAATTGAAATTAGTTGAATTGAATTTTCACCGGCACCTTGTCAATAGCAGACAGACAGGTATCAGGAAGCGCAATAACTTTTGGGTGTAACTGAGCCGCGCAGAAAGAAAGTTCAGTCAACTTATTCCTTATGCTGCATACACTGGGTTTTCGTGTTTCTGAAACTAATCCGGTTTGGCCCTCTGTCGAAGCACCCGAGGGAGCTGCACAAATTTTGGCGTGCTACTTAGAGCAGTAGCATCAGTTTCGGCAGCCTCTTGCGGTAAGGTAGCGGACCGTTGCCTGACCATTGAGACAGCATCCATAGAAGAGAAGCAACAACCGAAGTGACCTGCTCGGGTGCCATCGTCAATTGCGCTAATACAATAAACGTTATCTGAGTCGAACAGCAATACTAGTGGCGAAGTGAGGTTCGGTATACCCGTCTGTGACTGAATAGCGTTTTGCGCTGCATCCGGTTAAAGACTAACCGATGTTTTCATTGCTAAGCTTCTCCTATTAGAATCAGAAGAAGTTTGCCTAATCCAGGACGGAAGGTTGTCAATATTCACCTGGAGTTTATCTGGCGTTGAGTTGGCGATATGCTCAGCCTTAGCCAGGAATGCATCCCGATTCGCCTGGTAATTGATTTCAACCAGGATTGTTCGAGGGCTGTAACCCATTCCCCATCTTCCTACACGGTGGATTCGCACTGTGGGAGTGATTGGCTTCATACCTACTATTCGAAAATAGGTCATTTATACACATGCAATCAAGATCTCTGCGAGAATTAGATTCCTTAATGAACGGTTTCGCTCAAAAAACTAGTACATTTCTAGTTCTAGATTTCGGAGCAGAGGAATCGCTGTGCAGTGTTCCGATTTGCTAACGCAAACCATTCAATTCCTGAATAATTGTGTCCAGCACAGGTGAACCGGCAATAACCGAATGTTGCCGTTTTGTGTACTGACCTTACTGGTCTTAGTACGCCTCTTGGAGGTTCCAGCTACATTTGCCACCTTGAGAGTGGTAGCTTGCCTGGGTGGACGGGTTACCTGGCTAACCTGTTCGACATTCCGCTCGGCAGTTCAAGTTCAAGTTGCACAGGGCTGAAGGTGGCTAAAAGTTAATCACGCGCACAGATTTCTTTCGACGGTATGCGGTTGAGCACCCAGTACTTCGATATGGAGTACGCAGTTCGTACTTTTTACACGTTCTTGTTTCCGGATAACTGGAAAGTTAGGTAGGGTTTCTCTTCACCAGCACGGTGAGGGGTCGGCTATTCAGGAAACAATGCAATAATATGCGTGGACAATGTTTGGTGTATGAAATCTCTAGCCTAGTCGAGGCAAAGTGAAACACAGTCATAGACTGCATGTGGGCTTATTTGCTGTCAGGTTGCCCAGGCTTGGACAGATATGAAAAAAAATGTAAAATACGTTTTTTTGTATTTATTAAACAATGTGCGGATATATGATAGACCATTTAACGTCTAATTTCCTATCAAAGCTTAACACATTCGGGAGGCTTACAATACAATCTGGGAGCTTGTTCCAGAAATTGACAACACGGTTGCTGAAAAAGTGCTCACATGCTAGCAACATGGGCCTGCTCATAAGAAGTTTCATAGAATTACCCCTTGTAGCTGCTTTAGGGCAAGTTTAAGGATTTCAGTAATATTATCACCCGTAAGACACTTTAGAATCTTGAAGGCTTCTATTAGGTCACCTCTAGTCGCCGTCTCTTTAGTGAGAACAAACCGAGGTCCTTAAGTCTTGCCTCGTAGTTTATACATGTCTGACCCTCAACCATCCTAGTCGCAAGACGCCAGACCCTTTCGAGACATGCTATATCTTTTTTAAGTACGGTGCCCAGGATTGAACGTACTATTCCAAGTGAGGCCGCACGAGTACTTTGCATAAGGGAATGGAGATTGAAGGTTTTCGGAAAGATAACGCTGAGCGAAGTCTGAACAATTCTCTGTGAGCCTTGTTTGCAGCTTCGGCACATTGAGCAGCCCACTTAAAATCGCCTGTTATAGTAATGCCCAGATCCTTCACTTTTTGAGCAGCAGCTATCTTGATAGTTCCTTCGCCGACTTCTAGTTGTGTTGTCGCTAAATCAGTCGTCAGAACACAACTCTTCCCCAAGTTTAGTGGCAAGTCCCAGGTCTTTGTCTACTCGATTACGTTTTTCTAAATCAGAGATAAGCGTATCTCTACTGTCGGTTCCCAGGATCTTAATATCATCAACAAACAGGAAGCAGTGTGAACTCAAGCAGGCAGTCAGGTCGCTTACAAAAATAAGAAAAAGTAGTGGACCAAGCCTTGAGGCACTCCACTGAGAATCAGTGATTCTCAAAGAATCACAACCCTCATTTCCTACCTATTCGCGATTAGTTAGGAAGCTGTCTAAAGATCGATGTAGTTCCACCTGTGACGGCCACACATACTTCGTTTGTGCAGAGCTCCTATGGGTTCACCGAGTAAATGGTATTTAAAATCGAACTAGCATACTTCGACTACTCTCATCCTCGAGTCGTAAAATTCACTTCATCAAGAAGCTTCGCGAAGGTTGAAGAAGACTGCATGCATACCGTCTAGGCCGCCACTTAGATTTATCCGCTGCAAACTGAACTGCGGTGACAATTCCTGATTAATCTCCACCGAGATAAATAGCGGTCTCCTGCCTTCGTGAGTTTCAAGCGGTATCTGAATCCTGCCAATTAAACGTCAGAAGAATGAATGCAAAGCATCGGTGTTCTCTAACTGTGCAATCAAAGCGTATTGGCCAATCATCAGGCTTAAATGTCCCTGTGTAACACCGCTTGTTTTGCCTCATCAAAACATTGACCTTGACAATTATTAACTTCCGTTCGTTCGTGCGTGCATCATAACGCTCTGTACACGTTTTGGCTACCGCAATAAACCTTCCATCTCCTGTGCCTTTTCTCCAACGTTCTTGGGGATATTATTGTAGTAACCTGGTCTACTACAAATTGGTGAGCCCGACATACACGCATTCTTCGTGTATCTTTCCGGTAAGTCAAGCGTTTTTCCGACTATTATTTTTTTTCGGCATTTATTTTTTTGGTTACGTATTTCTGTGTGTTTCGTTTTTTATTTTGCGCCTGCTATTTCAATCAGTTTATTTTGTCACTTTCACGGTTCATCATGAGTGAATCTAAGCGCATATTATTGGCCTCTACGGCCATCACAGTTCCCAGTTTCATTCCACAGGACCCCGAGTATTGGTTCTACTTTTTTGAAACGGAACTTAGCGCCAAGAACATCGTAGATGACGCAGCGATGTTCTCCCTTTTGACACAAGAACTGCCCACCGACATATTATTGCAGGTTCGCGACGCAGTCCTCACTGCCCCCGAATGCGACCGCTACAATAGCCTCAAACAAGCCGTGATTTCCCGCACGGTCCCGTCCGAACGCGTTAGGCTGCAACAGCTTTTTGGCGATCTGGAGGTTGTCGGAAGAAAGCCATCTACCATATTGATGGAGATGCGACGACTTCTGGGGTCAGCCCGTATGGACGAGTCGTTAATTCGGGAACTTTGGGTCCAGCGCCTACCGAAGTACGTGCAGGCTATCTTAGTTTCAGCAAAAAGTACTCCGATATCTGAGCTGGCAGAGATGGCGGATGGCATCGCCGAGTGCATACACTCTCATCCGGATGCCCATATCACCGCTGTAGCAGCAGGACAAACACACACACCAAGTAGAACCAATGATAACAAAGATACAGACCTTATGGCTGAGGTTGCAGAATTGCGCAGGGAGGTTCGGAACCTCACACTCAGCCGCAGGCCACAGTCACGCACCCCAACCCACCGGCGCTCGAAAAGCCGTAATAAATCACCAATATGCTGGGTTCACCGGAAGTATGGCGAGAAAGCGCGAAGTTGCATAAAGCCTTGCGCATATCACACCTCGCGAGCGGAAACTTCCGGGCCGACAAGTAACGACGACTACCGCCGTCGGCCCTAAACGTTCTAGTCGTCTATTCTATATACCCGATAAGCCTACCGGCATACATTTTCTGGTAGACACCGGTGCAGAGGTAAGTGTGCTCCCGGTAGATGCGCACACAACGTCTAGCCAATTAAGCCAGCACTTAAGGGCAGCAAACGGATCCATAATAACAACCTACGGTCAACGCTCTTTGACTCTCGATTTAGGTTTGCGTCGTGAATTCCGCTGGATTTTCACGATCGCCGCGGTCCCTTTTGCCATACTAGGCGTTGACTTCTTGCACGCATTCGATCTCCTTGTAGATTCTCGACGCTCGCAACTGATAGATGGAACTACCCGTCTTAAAGTTCTTGGTACCCCGAGCAGAGACGCAAGGATATCTCCGGTATTTAGCTACGGCGACATCGAACCATCATATGCCCCGCTGCTTGCGAACTATCCCAACTTATTCCGCGCATCACCGACTGTACTACCTGCAGTCTCCACCCCAGTGGAACACCATATTTCCACTAGTGGGCCCCCGGTTTACGGAAGACCGAGGCGATTAACGCCTGAAAAGTTGCAGATAGCGCGCAAAGAATTCCAGCACATGCTGCAATTGGGCATCATACGACCTTCCAGTAGACCTTGGTCATCTCCTCTGCACATGGCACCCAAGAAAAACCCAAACGATTGGCGCCCTTGTGGTGATTACCGCAGGTTAAATAAAGCGACGGTACCCGATAGGTACCCGATTCCGCATATTCAAGACCTGGCTGCCAATATCCATGGGTGTACCATTTTTAGCAAGGTAGACCTGGTTCGAGCGTATAACCAAATACCGGTCGCGGAAGCGGACATTCCAAAAACGGCAGTTACCACACCGTTCGGACTTTACGAATTTGTCCGTATGCCGTTTGGTTTAATGCCGCTTTAATGGTGTAATGCCGCTCAAACCTTCCAGCGATTCATGGACCAGGTTTGCAGAGGTCTGGATTGCGCTTACGTATATCTCGACGATGTACTGATTGCAAGCGCATCCAAAGAGGACCACATGCGCCACCTAACGGCACTTTTTGATCGTTTGTCCAGTCATGGGATAACGATCAATGCGTCTAAGTGCAGTTTCGGCCAGACTCAGATCGATTTCCTGGGTCATCAACTTTCAGCTTCGAGTATTCGGCTACTGGATCAAAACACTGACGCCATCCTTAACTTCTTAGAGCCAACAACATTTAAGGAGCTCCAGCGTTTTCTGGGACTGGTAAACTTTTACCGCAGATTCATCCCACAGTGCGCACGAATCTCCCAGCCCTTAAGTGATTTGCTCCGTGGTAGTGCGAAGACATTACTACTAACGGAAGAAGCCAAATCAGCTTTCACTTTGGTAAAATCACACCTAACAAACATCAAATCACTTAACCACTATAGGCCCGACGCCCCGCTGTCATTATTTACGGACGCATCTGCCGAAGCAGTGGGGGCGATGCTTCAACAATACGTTTACGTGTCATGGTTCCCTATATCGTTCTTCTCTGAGCGGCTCCAGCCCGCAGAGACCCGATATAGCACGTTCGGTAGAGAACTTTTGGCTATCTACCTCGGAATTAAACATTTTCGCCATTTCCTGAAGGACTGACAGTTCTCAGTGTCTACTGTTCATAAGTCCCTCATCCACTCGCTCAGCAAGTCATCAGAGCGATATTCTCCTAGAGAGACGTGCACCTGGATTTCGTCAGTCAATTCACGACTGACATACAGCATATCGCAGGTGCCCAAAACCCGGTCGCGGATGCACTCTCTCGAATAATTGTAGTAGAGTTGCCGAACTCCATCGACCTCGGTGAAATCGCCGCAGCGCAAGCTGCTGACGCTGAAACAGCACAGCTCAGGGACTCCACTTCCCTTGACATTAGACTTTTACTTGACGGCTCGGGCGATATTCTGTGCGACGTTTCACAAACCACACCCCGACCACTGATTCCATCTGCATTCAGGCGGCGCGTTTTTGAGGGATCACACAATCTCTCCCACCCTGGCATTCGTGCCAGTGTTAAAATGATAACAGCTCGATTTATTTGGCCAAAAGCTAGTAAGGATATTCGAAGTTGGGCAAAAGCGTGTCGTGAATGCCAGCTCACGAAAATCCATCGACACACCAAGAGTTCATTAGGAACTTTTGTCGAACCGGATGAGCGCTTCTCACACATACACGTAGACTTAGTCGGCCCATTGCCCCCTACACGTGGCCACATATATATCCTCACGATAATCGACCGTTTCACCAGGTGGCCTGAGGCCATCCCACTTCACAACTGCTCTTCCGAGACAGTTGCACATGCCTTTTTCGAGCGTTGGGTGGCACAGTTCGGTTGTCCGGGTATTGTCCCTACGGACCGAGGTTCCCATTTCGATGGTGCCTTCAGTAAATTGCTAGCTACTCTGGGTTGCCAGCATCACCGAACTACAGCTTACCACCCCGCGGCGAATGGGATGGTCGAAAGGTTGCACAGGCAGCTCAAGGCGGCATTGATGGCGCATGGATGTATTGACTGGACCGAAGTCCTACCGATCGTCCTCCTAGGTTTGAGGTCAACCTTTAAAACCCCTTTGCAGGCTACCGTAGCCGAATTGACATACGGTCGCGCCATCGCTCTACCTGGCGAGTATGTCGCCCCACATAAACAATCACCTTTCGCCTACGGCGATTACGTGGCGCGCTTGCGCCATTACATGGGTCGTTTTCGCCCATCACCCCCGCGGCTTCAGGCCAAATCATCCCATGTCCCAAAGGAGTTGGCTGATTGTCCACATGTTTTTCTCCGGAATGACATGGTGAAGCATCCTCTTCACCCTCCTTATACTGGACCGTTCAGAGTAATTCGGCGCTCTCCCAAGACGGTCTTCATTGACCGTGTCGGCAAGCATGACACTGTCTCAATCGACAGAGTCAAGCCGGCTTTCATGGACGAGGAAGTTATCCCAAATGACCCAACGCCAACCCCGGCACCACTAGTCATTACCCCTCCTGTCCCTACAGCTAACCCAGAGCCGGCCACTACAGGAACTAAACGTGCCAAACGGCAACCCGTTCGATTCGCAGATTTTGTTGTAGATAGTTAATACTTTCATATCTATCGGCATACACGCGTGCATTATTTCGTACCTCATTCTAATCACTCGGTCGTGGCCCAAAACCCATGCACCAGGGAGTTTTCTCTTTCTTTTTTCCCTCAGGTACGCACCCACCCACCGCTGATGCCACCGAATCGCGCACCCTTCCTGGTCCACCTACGCTTGCCCCCAACTCACCCAGTAGCCCTAGCCACCAACAAGAGCACAATTGTTCCAACACGCCTGTCACGTCACACAAGGTCCTTACCAGCCCAGATTGACGCGCCAACCGATTCTTCTGGCGCGGCCGTTTACCATCCTTCTTCGGGACACAGGAAATTCTGAGCAGGGACTGTGTTTTCGAAGCTTCTGGTTCTTGTTGTCAAGCCTACGAATGCGCCTGCTTCTGCTCAAATTGGGTTCATACTAAGACCCCGCCAAACGGGAAAATCCCGCTAGCAGCTGTTCACTCCATGTGAGGCGGCTCGGCAGTACGTTCACTCACATGTGAGACGCTACTTGGCTTAGTCCTGATCGGTTCACCGTACATCCTACTCTCGAACCACCGATGATCGACCCACGCAGACCGAGCGCCCTGGCTGACTTCTATGTGACTGGTGGCTGAGAGACTACGTTCCTACCCGGGGTAACCTGACACCCGCATGCGCCACGCTACTGGCAACTCCCGATCAGAAGTCCTCGCTGACCAGACTTCTTGGAGGGGGCTGTGTAACACTGCTTGTTTTTTCTTATC
>JACCGJ010011210.1:0-52290 GCA_013407085.1 Atriophallophorus winterbourni | reverse complement strand
ACAGATGAGTCAGAGGTAGTGAGCTGCATGCGGAAACAGGCTGGAGTCTCACTACCATTTCCTGTTCTTTTTTCTTCCTCATATCTGTCTAGGCCTGGGCAACCTGACAGTATCCTAGCCCATGTGCAGTCTGTGACTGTGCCTGGATCAGGCTTGTGCTTTCATGCCATACCATACCATAAATTATATCTAGCTTCGCTCACAACACATAAGACATGAGGACGAAAGCTGTGGACAGCATAAAAGTATTTCTTCTTACCGCCCTCGTGTGATCATCTAGAGAATGTGAGGCTGAGCACCTTTCCAAAGTCTACACCAAGTGAATGATCGAAAGGACAATGGTAGAATGTCATGGATATACAGTGGAACCCACCTACAACGAATTCTTGGGTTGAACGAACACACCACGATTTTCCAAATAAATGCCTTCTTTGTAAGCCTATTTAAAACATTCGTACAACGAATCTGGCCTTTTACGAACACTGTACACGTTCCCGACAGCTATGTTTGTTCAATAAAGTTCATACATACAACGAACTCGCTTTGTCTTGCCTTTAACACACAACGCTCCGTCAAGAGTGGCCTGTAGTGCGCTAAGAATAGAACTGACACACAGCTTGGCGAGACACAAGCAGCCTAGCCTACAGTGTGCTAACTGACTCGCACGCGCGCACAAGAAAATCACTTGAATTCTCTGTGACTGGTAGCTCCGTCTGTGAAAGATGCCAGAAGTGCTCTTGATCTCTGCAGGAGATTTTTAGGATAGAAGGAAGAGACGTCGAAAGAGAACTTGAATTTGTGGAGAGAGAGATCGAGGCGGTGGCGAAGTCAAAACTTAAACAAAAGAGCATCGCCAGCTAATTCATGAAAGCGTGAGATTGGACTGTCAGTGTGTGTGCAAGATGTTTTACTACTTCGTTTTAGAATAAATTTACTATTACTAACATGAACTTGGAATTAATGTTGTGATTTGTGTGCTGTGGCATCATCTTAATCATCAAATGGATTACACGCATGCAGAAACACATAAAGGTAAGACATTCTTCATTTGTTTACACGTGTACAGAATAAAGGCGGCAAAATCACATGTCTGACAATGCGTTTTACTTGCAACGAATTCCGCGTTTAACGAACATTTTACTCTCTCCCCAAGAGATTCGTTGTGCCCGGGTTCCACTGAAGTCTACTGGCACCAACCATTAAATATATAGATCATCAAAATGGGCGAATTTCACAAGCGGGAGCTCAAACAACGTTTTTAACAAGAAGAAGAGACCCCCACAGTGGTAGTGTATAACATGAAACGTGTGTGTATTTTAGACACAATAACCGTTCCAGAATAACCACAGCCAAACCGAAGGGTGTGAGAGAATATTCCCTACGAACAACTACTAACAAGTAACATACTTATATAAAAAACGTACGCATTAGTATTGGAGTCGGAGGATTCTGGCTTCGGAATCGGATCGTTGTCGAGTTCAGAGTAAACCTTCCAGCTAGCGTTAGTGACTGTAGAGGTTGACGGTTGTATGGAAGGAAGCTGCAATTAGGAATAATATTATGAATAAGGAGAATAGGGATTCCAGTGAAGAAAGCAGCAATTCACGGTGGTGGTGCATTTCGCAATGATAAGACTGCAGCCGACACAGGTAAACTATGTTGGTTATCTTCACTGGATTGAACAAACGTACCCAAGTTTCACTCGCTCGCCTGATCTAGAAACTATTTTGTATCGCTTTTAGGATTTTACTTTTTCATGGTTGTGTGGCAGTTATGCATTCGGTACGTGATACCGGTGTAATGCTGTCTGTGATGATGATGACGACATCTTGAATATCAGAGGCATAAAAAATCAGCTGTGATTAACAATGAGCTAAAAATGCTGACGGTCGACGTATCTGCCCTGCAAGAGACGCGATTACAAGACACCGGTATGCTAACAGAAAGAGATTACACATTTTTTGGAAAGGAAGGGGCTCTGGTGAGCCTCGACTGCACGGAGTTAGGTTTGCCGTTCGAAATAGCCTACTGAAAGCTGCAGAACCAAACAGCAGCGGAAGCGAACAGATTTGGACTCTAAATCTGAAGTACATTCCTGGTACCATTACGTTGGTCAACTTTAGGGCGAAGATGCTCTCTGCGACGCCTGTTGAAAAAGACGTACCACTAAAAAACGGTGTAGGTTGTTATTGAATCACGTTCCCACTACTCGACTTGACAACATCTAAAAAATCTACGAAGATAACTATAATAACACCGCCACTGGAAGCGATTGTGCGATATCTCTGAGGGGCAGCAGCCACTGCTTACGTGTACGGGAGATCGAATTTTAGATATTGACATAGCCGAAAGGATTAGCATCCATAAGTTCTAAGTTTCTGCATTGTTGAAAATCCGAAATTTTGCTCACAAATACTTACCAACAAGACCATAGATGAAGGTAACGGCAGCCCACTTGCATCGGTGCTGAATGTAGCCACGATGCACCTTGTGTTCATAACTACGGTCAACCGCAGTACATCCACAAGCGGCGTTAGCACTACTGACCTCATTCGAGCCCACAGACAGAGCAATGCGAAACGCCAAAAGCAAAGCAACACAAAATGAGGCTAAATGTAGCAAAAGAAGTTGCATGTGCCACCATAAACAGTAAGCATGCGGAAATAACAAGCGTTGATACAGGTAAAGTGGCGTACGGTGAGAGGATGTGCGTGGGTTAAGATACTGTCCGCAGTATTTCTGTTCTGTGCGGCTGACGTCGTGTTAAATTGATCGGCCAACGGTAGTGGGCTGTATGCTGAAACACGCTGGAGTCTCACTACCACTTCTATTCCCCCCTCTCATATCTGTCTAGGCCCGGGCAACCTGATGGTATCTTCGCCCACGTGCAGTTTCTGACTGTACGGTACTTTGCCTGGATCAGGCTTGTGCTTTCATACCATACCATACCGATTCCAGAAAGCCTAAACAGGTATAAGAGAAAATTAGAGAATTGCAGTGAGACTCCAACATTTATCACTGCGCAGCACTGGAACACTACGAAATTGCACATTCTGATGGTAGCAAAGGTAAAGTGGTAGGAAATCGTTTGCAATGATATTGAAAGACCCAGCTCTTTTCCACTGAGGACAAAACCTGATCAACGTACCCGTTCCGAGGCCCAGGGAGTTGGTTTACGCACGTTTTCTTTCTGCCACTGAGACGGTTGACCCAAGGGCCGGATGATTGCATCGACTGAGGCGCGTAGAGGGGGAAGTGTGTGCAATGAGCTAGGCATATTTTCTTGTGAGGGATGGGGAACTGCCCGTACAACGTTGGGTTTTGGACGAGATGCGCGATTGTTCAACTGTCGTAGTCCAGAATGATCATCTGGCGTAAGAGTTTAAAGGTGAAAAGGGTCAATTCAGGTTTAGGAACAAATACTGAAAAAGAGCATGCACAGTGCAAGAGCCTAGCAAGAGTTTACTGGATATGAAATAGTTCGTCATCAGAAAGTTAAAGAAGACGGAGCAAATAAAATTTGATGAAAAGTGTCACTGTGACTGGCAAAAATGCTTCAGAAAATCAAAAGAAGTGTAGTATTTGGAAAGCAAGAGTGAGTTTGGATTTGAAACTACAGCTAACTAAGAATGGAACAACAACCGTGTGTTCAGGACAAATCACTCAGCTGACCAGAATCCATACTTCGTGCTGTGCGGCTATCATCGTGCTAAATTGATTGACCAACGGTAGTGAGCTTCATGCTGAAACACGCTGGAGTCTCACTGCCATTTCTATTTTCTGTCTATTTCTTTTGTCATGTCTGTCTAGGCCTGGGCAACCTGACAGTGTCTTAGCCCACGTGCAGTCTCTGACTGTGCGGCACTTTGCCTGGATCGGGCTTGTGATTTCATACCATACCATACTTATGTTTGGTCACCTTCGGACGGCGTCAACCATGGATATACATAGGAAGAGCACGGTAATCCCGTGATCCATAGTGTTTCACGTGACTGAAGGAGCAATCGCTTTCGCAACGAAATCTATGTTCAGCAGCCAAGATCGGCATACTCAATCAGTCCTCTCTGTGCCGGGTGGCACATGAGGCGAAGACAACCCCACGCAAGTGGTTCCGGTCTGTCGCTGCTTCCGTTGCCGTCTGCACCGTGAATCCTTGTGCATGTAGTTCGCGTTCCAACGTTCTGCGCCAAGTTTCCTTGGGCCGTCCCCTTTTACGTTTACCTTGCGGAAGCCAGTGAATGGCTAACTTCGTATGCGAACTGGGATCCATCCTGCAGACATGACCGAACCATCTCCACCGTCGTCTTTTGACTACGGTAGATACCACCTCCAGACCAGTTTTTCGCAGAAGCTCTTCATTCGAAATGGTGTGTGGCCAAAAAATCCGTAGAATCCTTCTCAAGCACTTAGTTTGAAACACGTTCATTCTGCGCTCAATGACAGCGGTCGTCTTCCAGCATTCCGATGCATACAGCAACACACTCAGAACGTTGCTCTTGAAGAGACTTATCTTCGTGTTAATGCTGAGAGCGGAGGATTTCCAAATTGAGTTCAGCATGCAGAATGCTTGGTTTGCCTTTCCGATCCTTCTCCTGACCTTGTGCAGCTTGCTACCGGTGACAGCACGCTATCAGAGTCACAATACAGAAGCACTGCACAATTGCACACTCGTACCACTCTGCGTTCACGATTTATAAATATCTTGGCATACGCTCCGACTCAATTTGAGGATTACGCGGAGCGGTCAATAACACGGTCTTCCCAACTCGCGTAGGATCAATGTCAAGAGCTATCATACCTCATTCACAGACGTCAATGTAGAGCAATCGAGGCAGGTACGATGTTTGGTTTGCTTATTTGAACTTTCCTTAGAGTAGAGCTTTTGGTAAATCACCATTTTCTATTCGGTATACATGACCAAGATGTTTAGAAATCGTAAACGCAGGTTGGCACGATTGTACAATTGTGCAGTACTTCTGTATTGTGCATCTAATAGCGTGCTAAATTGATTTGTCAGCGGTAGTAAGCTGCACGAGCAAACACACTGGAGTCTCACTAGCATTCTTACTTCTATTTACTCTCTAAATCTGTCTAGGCCTGAATAACTTGGCAGTATCGTAGCCCACGTGTAGGCTATGAGTGGCGGCACTTCGCCAGGATCAAGCTTGTGATTTCAAACATACAAACAGCAGCTAGAATGGCCCGGTGAAACCAATGTGGAATTATGAGAACGGCCATACTTGTTTCAAAACGCCAATGTTTCAAGATTACGTTTATTGCTAATCAATATTGTCTAACACGCCGATTTGGAGTATGCCGACGACATCGTAATCTCGGGGGATGATCTGTAATGCTTCAGACGATACTCGAACACCTCAGCTCATTTGCTTCTATGCTGGGGCTACGAATCAACACGCGCAGAACGAAGTATTTTACCACCGCTGCTGGACCTCATCTACCTATCAAGATTGATGGCGAGAACTGGGAGATGGTGAACACTTTTCGTTACCTTGGTCCGTCAGGCCAAGCCAGGGACGAGATACCGACCCGTGTACAAGCTGCGCGCACGGCGGTTTCACGACTGAGTTGGGTTCTATTTAGCCGTAAAGAAATCAGTCGACGTACAAAGCTGCGATTTGCCCAGTTCATACTTATGGATGCGAGACGTGGCCTGTGCGGGTGGAGTATATGCGGAAACTAGAGGTTTCCTACCACTGGTGTCTCCGACGCATCCTCAATGTTCGATGGGATGAGCGAGTAACGAATGACGAGGTTCGTCACCGTTGTTTTGATATCCCTCGCCTGAGTTCGATATTACGACAACACGGACTGAGATGGTTTGGCCACATCCGGAGACGCTCGGACGCTGAACTATCCACGGTGACACTATCGCCGACACCCTGCGCAGAATGGCGTTGTCGTCGCGGAGGACAAGTGAAGATTTGGCTCGCCACCGTGAGATCGGATGTGGAGCTGCTTGGGCGCACGCGGGAACGGATTTGGCTTAGAATCTGCGCGGATCTCGCTTCTGACCGCTGAGCGTGGGTGGCTGCAATCCGTGACATCAACGAAGCCGAGTCATTCTCCAGGAAGAGATAGTCGTACAAAAGTAAAGTAAAGTAATACACATCCTAGTACTCCGACAAAATCGATTAACTTAAACACGAGTTCGTGAAGAACATGGGTAGGATTACGGATTAAGGTTGAATAAAATGGGAGTCGTATGAGAAAATAGTGGTTGAATTTGTTGAGATTATTCTGTTTTCTTTTGAAATCCGCACAACTCACCAGCCCATGCTTCCCGCGTGCGAACAACCGGCGCCTTGGCGGAATCGTCCAAGCGCAGAGCAGCCATTGTTTGTCGGAGCGGAGGTTCTTTCACCGCGATCGGGGAATCGGGAGGTGAACGTTCGATGTGCGCACGCCAATTCGCGACAAACAGCCTGGCACAATCGAAAGCACGAAAACGCAAATTGACGAAACGACTTTGAATAGACAAGTTGTGAACTTGTAAGACACTGTTGGATAAGGTTGGCACGACCGACCTGTTCAATCACATGAGCCCATACACATTTAGATGTGTTACACCCATGGGGTTGAACAAAAAATCCGTACCTACAGGCATTTGGAACACCATAAATAGATGAGCGGCAATAACCGAGAAACCGGTCGTGTACTTCCGTGCTGCTTTTCGAACGTCATATGCTACTTATAAATAAAAATCTGACTTTAAACAAAAACTACCATCATGCTGTTACTGGAATGTTGCAAAAATATTCCAAACAGTTACCGGTGCTACATTGCACCGACTGTGGGACTTAGATTAGTCCCCACATAGAAGCTAAATTTCAATTTGCAAATGAGGATTTATCCTCGAATTCGCACAAAGTCTGAACGGTGTTCGAATGTCAGGTCACGGATACACATACTTGATGAGCGACAATATGGTATGACAGCACAAGCCTGATCCAGGCAAAGTGCCGCACAGTCAGAAACTGTATGTTGGCTAAGATACTGTCAGGTTGCCCAGGCCTAGACAGATATGAGGAAGAAAAAGAACAGGAAATGGTGGTGAGACTCCGGCGTGTTTCAGCATGCAGCTCACTACCTCTGGCCAATCAATTTAGCACGGTATTAGCTGCACATCACAGAAGTACTACACGATTTCACATCCGAGCAAATTTCACTTATTAATAAAAATGACTTTAAACAAATACCACCATTAGAAGACGTCTGAAGAGGATGTATCGAAAAACCGAAAAATTACAGAATGAAAGACAACGAAAGACAACGGCTACCTGATCATTTTTTAAGAGAAAACGCGTTTTGTGACAGCATCACATACAATTTCAAATTGTTCGAAGACTGTTCACCGTTATAGTATATTGCACACTCATAAACACAACAGATCATACGCAGATAACACAGTCATTTGCTTTCGAAGCATGCGATACTGAACAGCCTTGTGAACCAAGAGAGCGCAAACACTTGGCTCAGCACCTGCTAACCAAGGTAAGCAGAAGTTTCAGGCGATTGTTTATTTTTCGTTGCCGATCGTGACGCTAAACACGAGTCATTTGTATCATCACTACGGCGACATCGTCGCATACTCTAGCTGGTTTATGCGGTAGTGTTTCAAAAGATCTACTTTGCATGACATCAGATACCTGAAATCACACAAATAGCAGCATGTTGAGGAAGAAAGAAAATCTTGTTTTGGAGCCCTAAAGCATTGTTCATCAGCGAACTGAGAAACTGTGAGTATTGCTTCCGGCACACAGAACGTAGATCCAACCGAGAGAGGACCATTAGTTCTGGCCTAGAAGGTATTGTATGTTAAAAGTATCCAGGGTTTGAAAACCATCATTTATTATATAAGTAATCACCACCAAAACTTCGGACAAATGTGCATTTGTGTAGTACTGTGAAGCTAGCGAAGTGCTAAATTAATTGGCCAACGGTAGTGAGCTGCATGATGAAACACGCTGGAGTATCACTGCCATTGCTATTTTCCGTATCTGTCTAGGCCTGGGTAACATGACAGTATCATAGCCCACGCGCAGTTTGTGACTGTGCAGCATTTGGGCTGGATCTGGGCTCGTGATTTCATGCATCATACGACGACTCCTTGATGCACATTGTCCAGCAAGTCGAAGTTGATCGAAGCTTTGAACAAAAGTCAAACTTTCAACAATTTTAGAATAAAGTCAAGTTTCGTGAAGCATAACTATTCCGCAACTCTAATAATCTGAGCGAGCTCATGACGACTTTCCCCTCAAAGATTGAATGAAAACATAATAAAAACGAACAGCTTGCTAATTTCCATTTTCCAAAGAGCAACCTTCCAACCCGTAGTGTTTCCTCTGTTTACCAACACATTAAAAAATCATTTACAATTTGTTTCGAATATATTTCAGACAACACTTTAGTCTACGAAAATACGGAAAATTCAGAAGATGTTACATTAAGCGCGTGTTATATAATGATGTGGTGTTCATTTTCAGTGAGTGTCTAAGACAACTTTGATAGACATGCAAAAACGGGGGTGTTTGAAAAAGCACGACAAGATCAACAGTCACACTGCTATATCTGACGAGTTTCGGAAGAGTAATAATTCTGTTTGTCACCGGTACTGAGCTGCATGTGAAAACACACAAAAGTCTCACTGGCATTTTCTCATCTTATATCCGCCTAGGCGTGAGTAACCTGACAGTATGTTCGCCCATGCGCCGAATCATAACTTCGACACATCTTGATTTTATTGATCATATTGGATGAAATCAGAAGAATTCTTCAAAAATATGCGAAAATTCACATCTGCAATGATGTTCAATACGTGTCGTAAATTGCGGAGCCCTGGGTAAATTGCGTTTCATTTTCCCTTAAAACGCAAACAGCCGGAAGGTATGCAAGTTACACTCTGAAACATTTCACACTGATCCTGGTCATCCCCACGAGACCTGATACACTGTAGATGTACTATAGGCGGTTTAGCGGTAAGATCAAATCAGTGGTGGTGGGTTGACTACTACTTAATCATGTTCCCTGTCATGACTATTACCCTTGGTCTGACGAAGCTTCTGTGTCAGAAGTGAAACATTACCCAAAAACTGTGCTAACCTATTGCACTCAAATTTCTTTGCATTCTAAATACAAGATCGGTCCCAAACATATCCCAATCAATTTCAAACGATTGTTCGTGATAAATCGGGCGGTTTTCACTGACTCGTCCCGGTACAGTACGAAAGCACAAACCTGATCCAGGAAAAAAGTGCCGCTCAGTCAGAGACTGCACGTGGGCTAAAATACTGTCAGGTCGCCTAGGCCTAGACAGTATCGTGCTGTCTTCATGACAGACAAGCATTGAAGCGTCATATCCGATACAGTGCTGGCTTTGTAGCGACAATGAAGAAGCACATGTTTTGCTGCTTTTCAATAATCCTCATAATTGCAACAAAAACCAGAATGTGCACAGAACAAACGACACTTACTCCGCACGATCTTCTAAATACTCCAGTGGGCGGGCACCCGCTCGTAGACCGTGGACAAAAACACTGGCTGCTTGACTGTATCGGTGTCGTGATTCCAACAAGTCCGCCCATGCAGTGTAAAACCTGGCACACATGGTCCCTATGCCCTGGCGGAACAAGAGCTCAAACAATTCCGAGGGCTGATCACAATAATCCACCTGGAGAGGAGAAAATGGACAGCAATTTACACGATAACACGAGAGCGATGTCAAATCCAAAAAGGAAGAGAATTTCTACAAAAGGAAACGTTTCAATGAAACAGCAGTAACCCGAAAATAGAAATACTTGTTCGCAGTACATTCGCATTTATCCAAATCCAGTTGAGTGTAAAGTTTAAAAATTTCAGAATGAAGGGGACAAAATGTAGTAATGTACAACCCAACCCAACTTAATCCCCAAAGCAATCAAATCGTAAAGACCCGGTGCACCGAAAATGTAACATGTATAATATCGACCGGACAAGCTTCACTGCGCAAAGCAGTGAATGACTGTATAAACCGATACGGTGAGCTGTAACCGATGATTTCATTGGAGATGCTTTACTTCCTTATTGCCAATGAGAGCGTGAGAGCGAACGTGAGGATTTCTGGACAGCACAACAAGTTGTTCGGCGCCCCACTTGTGCTCCAGTCACCTAAAGCAGTTAGTAAACGTGACCAAGCGCGAAATTAAAACCTGCGTAGACAAAGCGGCATGGTGCCCAGGGGTCTTTAGGAATAGCCCACTTATCACGCTTCATGTAATGGAAAACAGGGTAAAAATCGGTTTTCTGAACATTAGTATGTGGGCAATTGAATCGACAAAGCTGAAAGAACGGAATATTCACAGAAGGTTGAGAATGCGTACTACGCAATAGCAGTGAAATAGTAAACAGAGTTAACAGGTAAACGATGGCTGTAATGAAAAAGAGGTGAAAAATCATCGTAGTATTTATAATGAACCATATACCTATCTATCTATTTATCAACATATTTATCTGGCTACATTTCCCGATTTATTCATCCATGTATTTATTTAATGATATACGTATCTAACTATTCATCGATATATGTATGTATGTATATCAATGTTTCTATCTATCTATTCATCTATCTATCTATCTATCTATCTATCTATCTATCTATCTATCTATCTCTGTATCTCTGTATCTATCTATCTATCTATCTATCTATCTATCTATCTATCTATTCATCTATCTATCTATCTATTTATCTATCTATCTATCTATCTATCTATCTATCTATCTATCTATCTATCTATCTATATCTATCTATCTATCTCTCTATCTATCTATCTATCTATCTATCTATCTATCTATCTATCTATCTATCTATCTATCTATCTATCTATCTATCTATCTATCTATCTATCTATTCTATCTATATCTATCTATCTATCTATCTATCTATCTATCTATCTATCTATCTATCTATCTATCTATCTATCTATCTATCTATCTATCTGTCTATCTATCTATCTATCTATCTATCTATCTATCTATCTATCTATCTATCTATCTATCTATCCATCCATCCATCTATCTATCTAACAATCTATCAATCTGGCAATCAATCTATCCAGCCATCTATTTATATTGCATATTGAGAAAATCAGTTTCAGGATTTTCGTGGTAATGCTAAGGATATCTACATGACCGAAATCCTAAGACAAACCTCCAGTTGGGAGGATACGTGAAGCTTACAATGTATACTTAAAACGGAAACAAAACCTATTGAAAAATTCACTCGTCCCTCGGGCAACATGATTTTGTGAAAACAACCGCAGTTTCCATTTAAACATGAATGTGAGAGAAACGGAAATCATTTAAAACACATCAACCATTTATTTCATAGAACAGAGAACAGGCGAACCTGTCAAGTGATTTTCCAGCCAAGCACAAGAGCGTTTTGGCTTCAAGAGATCCGCCTGATGGAGTAATGCAACCGGATGAAGCTATTCGAATCCGGTCACATTTATTAAGTTTTGCTTAAGGAGCGGGAGAATACGAAATCACCCCTCAAGTAACTAAATTGTATTTGGTCAATGGCACAGGAAAGTTACAAGATAATTACCTGAAGCAAAATAATCTCACATTGGGTGCAAATCATTTGAAAGGAGCACTATCGTGATCTTCAACATTCAGCACGAACCTAGTGGAACAGCCTCGAACCCGCGGCAACACACAACACACAAGAAGGGGGCGCATCAAATTTATTCATGATAGATAAGCAGAACGAACGTTTTTTCGTTTCAGAATGACATAACGCAATTGTGCGGGTGTAGCAAGTAAAGGAGGGCACAGAAAGTCATTATTCTAAGCTGCATTGAGAGGATCGCCTGGGAAAGACTTTGAGGGGAGCCCAGCAAAAATCGGAAGCCGAGTCCAAAGGTGAATTTATGACAAACGTTTCGGGCGTGAAGATGCTAGATAAATTTACAGTGACGTAGTAATGGGGAAATCCGTTGTGACAAAATATCAAGACCCTTCACGACAATGTCGACGCTTTCTACTATAGCGTTCCCCGATGCAACGCAATGCAATCTCGATTTTCTGGAGCTCCGGTGAAAAGTAAGTAGGCTGCGACATTATATGTAAGTCGATACAAAACCTGATTGCGAAATGGTGGCTAGTGAAGACCGGGTTTTTAAGTAAGCAAAGGTGTAAAAGTTGCAGTAGGACTGCGTACAGTCGTTGGTGTAACTAGATGATAATGAGCTCAGCTTTGAAAGACGCCCGTGGAAAGGAAAAATTCGAAATATCAATGAAGTAGGTCATCGAACTGAGAAGCAAAAACAACGCAAAAGAGAAGGGTATACGAATCATGTTCGTACAAACAGATGGGAAGTAAGTTGGTGGTTCATTACTTCTCGGCTGAGTAAGCGATTCTCCACACAGCTTAACAGCGATAATTATAGCCAACAAGCACAACTCCATCCCTAAATATGGTTGATTAACTACGCAGGTGTATAGCTTACTAAACAAACTAATTTGAAAACAATGTTTGCGGAGAATCAGTGTAGTCAACACCTGGAAAAAACAGACTGTTGTTATGAGTGGACAGCGCGAATTGCCACAAGCAGGTGTACAGAATTGGGACACTTCGGAAATGGTAACTTGTCACACACGAGGTGACCGATTTGATTAGTTCTGCTCTTGTCAGCTCACTCGCGAACAACCAAACCGAAGTAGTGGGGACGGGCGGGGGTTTAGGGTAAATGTGTCAAAACCAATTCAGACAAATCAGAGAGAACACGCGTGAAAATGCATACTGAAAGCGAGGGTCGAAATTTATAAACATCAGCATGATTCAAGATAATAAAAATCGAAAATGCGAAGACAGAGAAGAGGGAATGAAGACGACATAACCGAAACGAACTTGCATATCTGCAAGAACACAGTATGTTTGCTTGATTGAATAGGGGTTGGCTATACCGCCCATATCACAGAGTAGCTTCAAACTTCAATGTATAGTGTCACGCACATCCCTTGCACTTACACTCCATAACCGACTCGCTGTTTGAAGCAGGTTCAATTAAGGAAATATGTAACAATTGGAGTGCAAAGTAAGTTGAGTAAGTTCGTTTGGCTTGTGAAAGCTCAACCGACGGCACGCCTCAGCATAGACGTACGAGTTGAGATACATGGTGCGGACCCAAACCACAGTTTTATCGCAACGAAACCACTTTTGTAGACTGGAATATATGGTTCGCAGAGCCGGGTTGACTGCTTGCCTCGGCTGTATATCACATACATCTGGAATGCAATGGTGGGGTACTTCTGTATTGTACAGCTAACCATGTGCTAAATTGACTTGCAAATAGTACTGAGCTGCATGCGGAAACACGCTGGAAACTTACTGCTATTTCTATTTTCACGTCTAGGTCTAGGCAACCTGGTAGTACCTTGGGTCACGTGAGGTCTATGACTGCGCAGCACTTTGTCTGCATTGGCTTTGTGATTTGATTTAGTACAATAATACCGGACTGAAACACCAGTAGGCAGCATGGGATTTCCTTGTGATAGAGTTTAACTTAGATAGGACGATTTTCTGACGGGCCACAACGAATTCCATCGAGTATTTATCCGGAAATTAGTGAAACAAAACCGGCTAATCGTGTGACTTAATATGCAGAGCGATTTCAAACTACACAAAGAAATCCAAATCACAAATTCGTTCTCTTTTAGGGAGCGTTGGATGAATATTTCTTATTGCCAAGTAAGGTGACGATGGAAATTTACGATATAGCACAACAGTTGTCGTCAGTTCGTTGGTAATCAACTAATAAATTGTAGTTTTATGAAGCCCGGCTTCCACATATATCCATGATCTCACGGCACTTGAGCATCTATGATCTTCATCAGCATAATGTTAGTGACTCCAGCACGGGAAGGATATCAACGCAGTGAATCCGTTTCAAGGTCAAGTAACGGTTACTATGACTACTGGATTATCGCTTTCAAGAATAATGTCAGAAACGGAAACATGAGAGGGATTTAAAACAACCCAAGTTAAATGTTGTATATGTTGCTGTGTGGAGGAATAGGTTATCGGCCGGACGACATTTGAACCATACCGGTTTCCAAATTACAAGAGCAATTCGTGCACAAAGAAGTTCAAATAACCCGATAAAGGACACAGACTGCAGATAGTCCGGGACATGAGCAATGAACAAAAATTGGGATAACAATCTGATGGTTATGCTCTCGATACACCAATGATAAAATGGATTATCTAAATAGAAAACAGTAGGCAAGATATTGGCATTAATTACTAGATGTTCTCAACTCTAACAGACCGCGATTAGCACACATATATACGGTAGGTAAACGATCAAATAAACAATGTGTACCCCTGAGTAGCGTAATAGGTTATTTTCGCTAATCTCATGAGTTAGAAACAATGGAGATAAGAGGGCCTTGGTAGGTGTTAAGATTGATGCTTATAAAACGGTAATACATCGAGAACAAACACTGAGAATGAGTGAATGAATGAATGAACGCACAAGGCTGATCCAGGCAAAGTGCCGTACAGTCAGAGACTGCACGTTTGCTAAGATATTGTCAGGTTGCCCAGGCCTAGACAGATATGAGAAAGCAAATAGAAATGGTAGTGAGACTCCAGCCTGTTTCAGCATGCAGCTCACCACCGAGCAAGTAATTGAGCACGATGTTAGCACACATCCCAGAAAATTGCTGTACAACACAAACTGAGAATGAGCAGTTATGTTTGCCACTCCTGAACACCGAAAAATGGGATTTGTTTTTTGTAAACGGAGAGAGCCGGGGGGGGGGAAGCAGTTTAGCGTTCGAGATATTTGATGCTGCAAAAGAAACTTATTGAGGTAGGCATGTATGTATGTATGAAATCACAAGCCCAATCCAGACAGTGCCACACAGTGATAAACTGCAGATGGACTAACGTACGCTCCGGTTGCCCGGAGCTAGAAAGATATGAGAATGAAGAGAGAAATAGCAGTGAGACTCCAGCGTGTTTCCGCATGCAGCTCACTACCGGTGGCAAATTAACTTATCACGGTGTTAGCTGTACAGCACAAAAGTAGTGAACGGTAGCCTATCCGTGATGTATGAAATCAAAAGCCCGATCCAGAGAGAGTGCCACACAGTGCTAAACTGCACATGGGCTAAGGTACTGTCCGGTTGCCCGGAGCTAGAAAGATATGAGGATGAAGATAGAAATATCAGTGAGACTCCAGCGTGTTTCCGCATGCAGCTCTCTGCGAGTGGAAGATCAATTTATCACAGTGTTACCTGCGCAAGACAGAAGTACTGCACGATTTCACTTGAGTGCCTCATGAGGTGATGAACTAAGGGACAAATTTGATTTTGCAGTAAGAGTGGAACTGCTATATACGGAACGTACCAGACGTAACCATACTTTCACAAATTCCTCGTTGTTTTTAAAATGCCCGGACTGGTGAACAATACCGACACCAGAGGTACAAAATAGTTTCTAGATCAGGCGAGCGAGTGAAACTTGGGTACGTTTGTTCAATCCAGTGAAGATAACCAACATAGTTTACCTGTGTCGGCTGCAGTCTTATCATAGCGAAATGCACCACCACCGTGAATTGCTGCTTTCTTCACTGGAATCCCTATTCTCCTTATTCATAATATTATTCATAATTGCAGCTTCCTTCCATACAACCGTCAACCTCTACAGTCGCTAACGCTAGCTGGAAGGTTTACTCTGAACTCGACAACGATCCGATTCCGAAGCCAGAATCATCGGACTCCAATACGAATGCGTACGTTTTTTATATAAGTATGTTACTTGTTAGTAGTTGTTCGTAGGGAATATTCTTCACCCCCTTCGGTTTGGCTTGTGCGTTATTCTCGGAAACGGTTATTGTGTCTAAAATACACACACGTTTCATGTTATACACTACCACTGTGGGGGTCTCTTCTTCTTGTTAAAAACGTTGTTTGAGCTCCCGCTTGTGAAATTCGCCCATTTTGATGATCTATATATTTAATGGTTGGTGCCAGTAGACTTCAGTGGAACCCGGGCACAACGAATCTCTTGGGGAGAGAGTAAAATGTTCGTTAAACGCGGAATTCGTTGCAAGTAAAACGCATTGTCAGACATGTGATTTTGCCGCCTTTATTCTGTACACGTGTAAACAAATGAAGAATGTCTTACCTTTATGTGTTTCTGCATGCGTGTAATCCATTTGATGATTAAGATGATGCCACAGCACACAAATCACAACATTAATTCCAAGTTCATGTTAGTAATAGTAAATTTATTCTAAAACGAAGTAGTAAAACATCTTGCACACACACTGACAGTCCAATCTCACGCTTTCATGAATTAGCTGGCGATGCTCTTTTGTTTAAGTTTTGACTTCGCCACCGCCTCGATCTCTCTCTCCACAAATTCAAGTTCTCTTTCGACGTCTCTTCCTTCTATCCTAAAAATCTCCTGCAGAGATCAAGAGCACTTCTGGCATCTTTCACAGACGGAGCTACCAGTCACAGAGAATTCAAGTGATTTTCTTGTGCGCGCGTGCGAGTCAGTTAGCACACTGTAGGCTAGGCTGCTTGTGTCTCGCCAAGCTGTGTGTCAGTTCTATTCTTAGCGCACTACAGGCCACTCTTGACGGAGCGTTGTGTGTTAAAGGCAAGACAAAGCGAGTTCGTTGTATGTATGAACTTTATTGAACAAACATAGCTGTCGGGAACGTGTACAGTGTTCGTAAAAGGCCAGATTCGTTGTACGAATGTTTTAAATAGGCTTACAAAGAAGGCATTTATTTGGAAAATCGTGGTGTGTTCGTTCAACCCAAGAATTCGTTGTAGGTGGGTTCCACTGTATATCCATGACATTCTACCATTGTCCTTTCGATCATTCACTTGGTGTAGACTTTGGAAAGGTGCTCAGCCTCACATTCTCTAGATGATCACACGAGGGCGGTAAGAAGAAATACTTTTATGCTGTCCACAGCTTTCGTCCTCATGTCTTATGTGTTGTGAGCGAAGCTAGATATAATTTATGGTATGGTATGGCATGAAAGCACAAGCCTGATCCAGGCACAGTCACAGACTGCACATGGGCTAGGATACTGTCAGGTTGCCCAGGCCTAGACAGATATGAGGAAGAAAAAAGAACAGGAAATGGTAGTGAGACTCCAGCCTGTTTCCGCATGCAGCTCACTACCTCTGACTCATCTGTAAGTCTTGCGACATTAAGCATTTTAGCCTTTTCGCTCTGCAATAAGATTAGCCATAACCAATTCCCTAAACTGTTCGTATCATGTTAGACAGTTAAATCCGCGTATGCTATCAACGGTCAACCAGACACTTGAACAACTACTCCAAACACTTTGCTTGTTCTTGGTCAAAGTTCCGCTCAAAAAACGCAACATATTTGATCAAATTGGATTGTTCATTTCCTGATGGAGGTCAACTATTTTTATTTGTCACGTTCTGCTTTTGCTTACGTTCATATGAAAAGCGTGAGTTTGCATTGAATAACTTTGATACGAAAGCGTTTGTTGTTAAACGAAAGCACGCGGTCTTTGTGTGCGCTGTGAAAACACTTTCGCTCAAAACCCTTCTTACCGTCGCCTGATGCTCTGTATGATAAAGTGTATTGATTAAATGTGGCTAACATTCCCCTGTTACGTAATAGCGGTTTGATTGGAGGGTTTATATGAATTTGTTTGCTACACCGATTTTCTGATTCTACTCGTACAAATTGCCTAACTTGGTTATCTTTTAATGTTAATACACGCGTAACTGATTTGGCCACTTAATAATTAATTAGCGCGCGTATTTGCAATCAGTTTGCACCGCGGGTGACACTGTACCAAACTTGCTGTCGCCGGTAGCATAATACGAGATCACGCTGCAGTTTCACTGTGAAATCGGGCCGTGTTCCAGAAATGCACAGATAGCGCGGTGCTAAGGATTATTTCCCCAAGGTCCCGAGCTCCACGCGGAAACACGCTACAGCCTCATTGCCATTCTCTCATTTTCTCCTTTAGCTATTGTTATGTTTTCACAGTCACGGGAAACTCTAGTTTCGCAAACAGACTGGTTCAGACGGAAGCACGAGTGATTTGAATGGAAGTTTATTGCTGAAGTACAAAAGGAACAATGGCAAGCTGAAAGAGGGAACAGAGGTTTTGTGTAAACTATGTACATTCGGAGGTTACCCTCCTAACAGCTATCTTGTCTTGGGCAACCAGATGGTATCTTGCCCATGCGCGGTCTCTGACTGTGTGGTACTTTGTTTTGATTCCCTCTTGTGATCTCTTACGTACACACGTGTAGCATTTCGCCTTTATCAATGATTACATATGATTACTTTCCTTCTCAAATCTGTCAAGGCCTGGGCAACCTGATAATATCTTAGCCCACGTGCAGTCTTTGACTGCGCGGTACTTTGCATGAATCAGACTTGTGCTTCATTCATTCATACATATTAGGAAGTACACGGTGAATTGTTTGCTGCGGTATGGAAGAAAAGAAGAAGAAGAAAAAAATGGCTTTATCCGTAAATGCATATAATTTTTCGGTTGAATCTTTCACGTGTCGCTCTCTTGGCTGAGTAATCTTACAAGATAAAGCGGTTTGTTTCTTCTCTACCATGCCAGCTCAGCGAACACATAACGCACAACATCTTCTCTACCATCTCTGCTGATGAGACAGGCTTATCGCTCGGATTACGATGATGTTTATTCGGTCATTTGTTTACTTTTAATTGAAACATTAACAGCAAAACGGTAATAACAATTCCCATACCATAGGTAGTGAGTGACACAAACAAATCAATGTTCCTTACTCATTGATATTCAGTTGCGTGGAGCACCGGTGCAATACGGATGGTTATTATTATGCTGCGGTTCGGGCTCCAGTATCACCATGCCCCATTCATCACACAAGGACCTAACCTCTGGGGGTTTTGTAATTCGTTGCAGACCGACCCAGGTGTGCGTGAAATCACAAGCCTAGATCCGGGCACAGTGCCGCTCAAGCATTGATTGTCCGTTTGCATTGGCCTTGACAGATCCACAGGGAAAGGGGTAATAGCAGTGAGATTTCATTGTGTTTCCGTTAGCAGCTCGGTACAGTTGGGGCGGTGTTATCTGGCCAGTACTGTACAATATTATATCCTCCAAATTAGGTAATCTTTCAGCTTCTAATCATTTTCCCGTTTTCGTACGATCTACCACAACAACGGCATATGTCATTTTGATATAATCCTCAGTAGAATGATCATCTGGTCATCATCATCATTCTGGTCCACTGTGTTCTCAATTTGAACAGGGCACCAGTGCAAGCGAAGACCAAGGGGCGCAAGGGGCTCGCCGTGGTCAAATCGGATGGAGTCGATGCTTCCTCGCACCCGATTCATCACGTCTCGGTTTTTATCCCCCTCGCTAGTACCGAGGCCACCCCGTCAGAGCAGTCCAATGTTTTGCTGCAGTTAACGATGCCATCTCTACCTGGCGGAGAGCTTCCACGGGATGCGGACTTTGAGTTCCCATTGCAGGTATTTGATACAACAACAGCTACTTGTTTTTCGTTCAATATGCTAGCGAAATCGGTGTGTTTGTTTGGGTGTTTGCCGTTCACTAAAGTAGACTCATCAATAAATATAATCCTTCACATCCGACCAAAGCCTAGAGATATTCTAAATTCGTGAATTACATGAATCCCCGACATCCATGCAACTAGATTTTGGATTTGAATACTGCTCGACTCAAGTTGACCACATAACATTAAACAGGCCTTATCCAACAGTGACATGCAAGCGCAACTTGATTACCTACTGGGCTTCTCTTCGGAGAAGCCCAGTAGGTAGATAACTGGCGCACAGCGCGTTTATCTGCCAACTCCCTGCTGCCTTGTAGGTTGCACTTGGCTGTGCAAAGGCTAGAGAGGTGTACTCGAACAAACACCAAGTGGTGCTGGGGACATCACTTGTACACTATCCCCAAGAAACTTCATGATGTTGTCTCAATCCGAGACATCAATGAAGCCGGCTAATCCACCCGTGGAGCCAGCCGCACAAAAGTAAAGTAAAGTAAGCAACTTGATTACCATTCCTCCACTGTCGCAAGGCATGCTGATCCTATGCGTACTGTTCCTATTTGATAAGTGCAACAAGCACGAATCCTGTCTCGTTGGGTGTGGGTGTTTATGATGAAGGAAATACATGTTCGAATCAACTTTTGCTGCTTTTTTTTCGTTTCTACATTTACCCGTTTACGTCGTTTACATTGAAGTTGTGTTTTGCATGGTACTTGAAGTCACGTATCCATTACGGTTTTATTTTGCTCTCTTTAGTTTAGTTACCATTCGGATCGTTGTTTTGTCTGGAATGCTTTCGTTTGTGGAGTCCTGTACTATATTGGCATTTTATTACTGCATACTCAATAACTTTAATTTTAAGGCGTGCCTGTATTTCATCATTATCTCTTGCCATAATGCTATTTCGAGGATTCCTTTTTATTAAAGCTGCATCGATAGTTTTTTGCGAACTCATCATGCAGCACTTCAGTGTTGTGCAGCTGTCATTGGTAGTGAGCTGTACACGAAAACACGATGGAATCTCATTACCATTTCTGTTTCTTGGTCTGGGTAACCTGATAGCATATTGGCTCACGTGCAGTCTATGACTGTGCGGCACTTTGCCTGGATCAGGCTTGCGATGTCATACCATACAGACATGCATCTGATGCACCATTTCAGTTAATTTATGGTGGCGCCGAGGAGACGTGTTGGGAAATGCATCGGGCTTTGCGCTGGGAGAAACACCATCTGGCCCAGCCGTCGTTACCGACCAAGTTCGACGGCAGCTATTGGGACGAGGAGGAAAGACGTATTCTCGCAGAAATCGAAAATATCGCACAGGACTTGGATCCAAGTGTCCCGAATGATCGGCACAGCGCAATTTCAACTTCTTGTAAGTGCTCCTCGTTTTTTCGTGTGGTTTTCTTCAAACATTGGATGTCTATGACGACTCGGAGAGGAGCACATTCAGCCTCTTCAGGTATTCAACAACCGCTGTCTCTACAGCATTTTGGGAGTTTTATGTTACTCTCGCATGCATACCTATGCTCTGCGAAATAAGTTGTTCGGTAGTAATGTTGATATAGAGAAGCAGATCAATCTACATAGGTTACGTTGGTTGAGTCACGTTTTATGGATGTACTTGTGTGCGACTATCTCCTCTGGAGGATGAGTCGGCTTCAACGAAGATTCTTGGGAATTTGGGTACAAAGCGGTATCACCAGCACCACTCGGCGTTTGTTCGAGTCAGCATCTCTAGCCTTTGCACAACCAAGTGCGACCTGCAAGGCAGCAGGGAGTTGCCAGAAAGAGGTGGTCCACCAGACGCTGTTCCAGGGTTTTCTTCCGAAGCCTTTCCAGCGATCCGATATCCCGCAAGGCAGCGGAGATTTAAAATCAGGGTTTTCCTTCCCTTAGATGAAATGCCCTCCCAGACTAACGAGCTTCATCTGCCCGAAGCAAACGGGTTTTCAGGAGCCAGTCACTCGCCCTCGCCCCTTCTCCTGTTGGTAGAAGCAGTTCCACCGGGCTCGGGAAGCCACTCGTGCAGGCCAAAAGCTGGACTTGGTTGTCAGGGGCTATTTGAGACGCGCGCCATATGGGTGCATTTTATAAACAGTGGGAGCTTATCTCCACGGCCACCCACAGCTATGACAACCCTTGGAACCTTATGGATGCCGGACCACCGACCTCCAACAGGGATATTTTTGGCGAATCCACATCCGATCGATCGTGAGATGTCCAAACCGTCACGTGGCATAGACAGCTAAACACTCTAACTAGTAACTTTTCCAAAGTCTTCCAGGCTGTGGTCCCCGCGATCAGATGTCGCGATTGCTAGTTACGCTTAAGGATACGTCTCGAAATTCTGTTGAATTACAGTCTTGTATTGAACATTTTATTAGATTGTTTTCTTTATCTGGTAAGTTGTCAAGTGGAGTAAAGTGGAAAACTTGTTATGATGCATGGCAGTGAAAACCACAAGGAAGTTGTCGTGCTGATGTCACTCTACTCGTTCACGAAACTTGTTTGAAAGCATGTTCCATTCGAGGTGTAGGCACCTCTACCCCGTTTGTTTGTGCTTACTCTTCTATAGAATCCGTAACTATTTAAGTCCCACCCTTCCCCATATTTTTGGTTTTATTTTTTCATGGTTGTGTGGCCGTTAAGTATCCGTACGTGTTTATGATGTAATGCTGTTCCTAATGATGATGATGATGATAATTCGAATACGACTCATCTCATTAACATCTTTGGATCGTGCGTTCATCTTTTTACCACGGTTATTAATCAACCAAACACAATTTATTGGGATTTTATTTACCTTATGTTCTGGTTTTCCCATTGGCTGTGAGGTAAACAACTGCTAAGCCCCGTTCGGCATATCGCCTTTCTCGCAGGTGCCGTGTTTAGGATCTATTTCAAAGATCTCGCGCCCTTAGAATCATAGCTCGTAATTAATGAAGCACGACAAAGGTTTTGTGTGAATGCTGCACTTTCACCATCCAAATAAAATTCTTGGATTGCATACATTCGTGACGGTGTAATCAATTGTTGGTAAGATTGCGCTGATGCTCCTTTTGACTGATAACTTTATTCTTTCAATCATCTACACTAAAACACCTTATGGCAAGTAAAGTACATTAATCAACCGTTCATTGGTGCAAGGTCTCTATATGGTTGAAAATGAAAACACAAGCCTGATCCAAGCAAAGTGCCGCACAGTCACAGACTGCACGT
Organism: Atriophallophorus winterbourni; assembly: GCA_013407085.1. NCBI lineage: Eukaryota > Metazoa > Platyhelminthes > Trematoda > Plagiorchiida > Microphallidae > Atriophallophorus > Atriophallophorus winterbourni. The sequence goes on along the minus strand of JACCGJ010011210.1, from coordinate 29,478 downwards.
GGGCTGAGATACTGTCAGGTTGCCCAGGCCTAAACAGATATGAGGAAGAAAAAAGAACAGGAAATGGTAGTGAGACTCCAGTGTGTTTCAGCATACAGCTCACTACCTCTGGCCAATAAATTTAGCACGGTGTTAGCCGCACAGCACAGAAATGCTGCACGATTGCACATCCGTGCGCAAGGTCTCAGGTTGACTTGGCCTCGCTTGTTTCCGAATGCACGTTCATCTAGTATGGGTTGTGATGTACTTAAAAATCGTTATGAGCCAGTTATTTCTAAATCTTTCAAGAACTCAGGCATACCCTTGTTATTACACGATTTAGCATTTTGACTGCCAACGGTGTGTCATGCTTCGATGCTGCTCAGTGAGGCGAGGAACAGTGTGATTTCATTCAGGGTAGACAATTTTATTGCATCACTCTGACCGTCTGCTCACCCGCATTTCACAATCTCGCCGTCTGTCTGAACAATTGAACTTTCACGATCGTGCTTTTCTCTGTCTGATCACGGTTGAATGCTTGACTTATTTGACCTTTGTTTTTAATCCAGAAGGATTTAAATACGAATGTTTCGGTTATCATGTTGTAGAGCGCATAGCGATGAGTGCTAATCACGATATTACCGCGCATTTATGTCTTAAATCGATCTAAATCTGGGCAACCTGATAGCGTCGTAGCTTATATGTGTTAAATTAATTTGTCACCGGTTGTCAGCTTAATGAGAAAACACACCGGAGTCTCACTATCATTACTATTCTCTTTCCCATATTTGTCTAGGCCTGGGCAACCTGAGAATAGGTTAGCTCACGTGCAGTCTTTGACTGTGCGGCACTTTTCCCGACTCCTGGCTTGTGATTTCATGCATGCATCAATCTGTTAAATCGTTCACCCTAAACGCTAGGTTTATTGATTCAATTTTATCACTTCGGGCTAAGTATATTTAAGGTGAAGGCCACTAACACTCCCATTATCGTCTTAACCCGAGGACGGCAACTGTCCTAGAATCGGCTGTGAAATTAGCGCATGGGCATGTGAACAACTCATTACGTCACTATCTTGTCCATTTGAGCATAGGTTTCTCACATGTTTAAGGCGCATTGAGGTAGCATTCTTTTGAATGGCAGCATTGTTTGGCTGATAACGCCGCTGCTCGTCTCAGGATTTATTATTATGAATTCTTCAAATGTTATATGAGATACCAGACAGTCGCAGCTATCTTTTCGACTGCTATCGGTACCCAGGTTACACATGAATGTGTTGAGAAATTCACGTCGAGCACCTTTACAAAGTGTACAATAGCAGTGGATTGTGAACTCTGACTCGCTTGATAGCCGCCGCGAATGTTTAGCATAATCCTCTGCAAACTAGCACCTCTGTTTGCTATATGTCGACCCGCAGTCAGCTGCTTATTTTCTCTAGGTGACTGGTGTTATGCAATGCCCAATGTATGATGATTCAATCTGGCTTGCGATATTATTGCATACCTGTCTACTTGAGCACAGCTTTGTTCCGTGGCTTGCGTTTGTAATTTTCTTGATGTGGGTTGCTTATTCCATCTTCGTAGTCAAAGAACAACCTATAAACTAGACGCTATTATCATTTCACGAAGGTTCCATATGTGACCACTCCAACAAAAATTTCCGTTTACTTACTACCTTCATCTACTTTACATGTTTGGTATATGAACAAAACGACTGTCATGAGAATGATCCAGAGGTCGCATGCCAAGGCTATTTTCCGGCAGCTCATTTTGACCTTCACGTTCACTCGCGAATAGAATGGAGATTTCCGTAATCGTTGAACGAATCATTCAGCTGTGGTGGCGGTTGAGGGTGCCAATCCTTTCTTCCGAATTTCTTCTTAAGCAGCGTGTCCGCGACCCTGTACAACTTACCTGTGCCTCCTATCACCCTCCAACGTGTGGTATGGTATGAAAGCACAAGCCTGATCCAGGCAAAGTGCCGCACAACCAGAGACTACGGGTGGGCTAAGATACTGTCAGGGTTGAGGAAGAAAAAAGAACAGGAAATGGTAGTGAGACTCCAGCGTGTTTCAGCATGCAGCTCACTACCTCTGGCCAATCCATTTAGCACGGTGTTAGCCGCACAGCACAAAGTACCGCACGATTGCACACCCGTGCATGATTATATCTTCCATTCAGTGAATGGTGATACCTTCAGTTTGACTTTCTTTCTTCCAAGCTTTTATCGTTGCTATGTAACTCATGTCCTGATGCACTGTCAAGCGATTGAACGTGTAGATTTTTCTTGCCCGTCGCTCAGCGCGTATAATAATGTCTTGCATTCATCAGATAAGATAATGTTCTGGAATATAGGTTGAATCCGTTGTGTGACATATCTAACATCAACCATGTCCATTGAAATTGTTGCCGGTACCGCACTCACACGACACGAATACGCTAAATCTAATGTAAATAAGTTTCGCCTAACGTTGGCATTGCGAGAACAAGCGCAATCACGGGACTATCGTCAGCGCCCTCTTCATAATCTAGTGAAGCCTTGACTATTATTCAAAATGCTTCAAACACACCGTCACCCCCAAGATCACTGATTGTCGAGCTTCGATTTTCACTCTCAATCCACAGAAACAATAAATGACGCGATTGATTTTTTGAGTGATGAATATTTCGATGGACCCCAATCTCAATGATCAAAATCAATGATATTTTATTCATTGCATTCTGTTGTAGTTGCTCTGTAATGATGTACTGTTTTTTCAAACATCATATTAAGCTGAAGTTGTGACCTTACTCGAATAAAACTAGGCAATCATCATTTCTTCAAAAGTAAATTTATATCTAAAAAGAAAAACCAGCATAATTGGCGATACTTTCGTAGAATTGTATTCCATGTACTAACCCTTAGTTTTGTAATGTATTTTTAATTCATCCTGTCTGCCGGACTTGGCTGACTGCCAAAAATGTCATCCCTTGCTGATTACTACTGGTGAGATCCAATCTAGTTTTTGCCCCGATACCCACGTGACTGATTTGGACTTATTGATTTTAAAATCACGTGATTTGGGCGAGCGCGATATCCAGGACAATGATCCAAAAAAGCTGTTTTGTTTGTGTTTCTTTACTGTACACCCGACCCGTTTCAGGACAGTTCTTTTGTGATTTTACCCTGGTTGACTGTACATCGATCTGCACCGTTTTGCTTTTTTTCCTTTTTCGTTTCATGTGCGGAAACTTTGCAGTCAATGTTCTGTGTTCACCCGTGCGAGATATTTCACGCCAAACGATTGGTCAGCCTGAATTCAAAGAACTCACTGAGTCCGTTAGCTCATCGTGGCTACGATTTTCTCTTCTCTTCTCTTTAAGAGTTTATTGACTATCAATCTTGGCTGCAGCAATCGTGCCTGATAATGGCTACCTAGTGTCTCTATGGTGAGTTGCAATTAGGAAGTCGACCGTTGGGCAGACCGCACTTGCGGTACAAAGATGTTTGCAAAAGAGATATGAAAGCTCTTGACATTGACCCCGCGAGCTGAGAAGAACTTGCTCTTGACCGCTCACGTCGGAGGCATTGTGTAAAGCAAGATGGGGAGGAGCAGATATAGCTCTTGGCTGCTGAACGCAGATCACGCCGCCGGCGTGTAACTGACGCCCTACAACCGAGTTCTGACTATCGTTGCCAGCGCTGCGGGAGAGATTGTTCCTCCCGAATCGCACTGTTTAGTCATTCGAAAAGCTGTAAAACATGACAATTCATGCGATTGTGATGTACATCCATGGTCGACATCGACCGAGGGAGGCCAGCAATAAACAGTGTCTCTATCTCTTTACACGTAAAAGCTCGTCTCGTTATCATTATTCTTTTGATAAAAATCATTCTATGCGACGTGACGAAATCTTAACCCACGTACAATCTATGAATGTAAGCCACTTTGCCACGCTTGTGGTTTCATGCATGAATTCGTGCTATTCAGTGAACAATTCGTGTCCAGCCAATGCTGTCAGCGGTCAGTTAACACTTAATCTGAACACATACACACCCAGCACGAATCAGCACGATCGCTTAGTCGCGGCGGATTTCAATCTAATTTCCTGTCCTGGTTTTTAAACTGCGATTTTTAGCTTCATCTACGCATTCTTTGGAACCCCCTTTATTACGTATCGTATCACATCCGTCGTTTATTGTGGTGATGTTTTTTTAATCGGCTATCAAGTGGCATGTATGCATGAAAGCACAAGCCTAGTCCAGGCAAAGTGCCGCACAGTCAGAGACTGCACGTGGGCTAAGATACTGTCAGGCTGCCCAGGCCTAGACAGATGTGAGGGGGGAAATAAAAATATAAATGGAAGTGAGACTCCAGCGTGTTTCAGCATGCAGCTCACTACCGTTGGCCAATCAATTTAGCACGATGTTGGCCACACAGAACATAATTGCTGCACGATTGCACATCCGGTATAGTAGATAAGACATTCGACTTTGAATCGGACGGTCGAGTTTCGAATCCCTCCGCAGTCGCGCATTGCAGAAAATGTGCCTAACTCAAATCCAGGTCTATAAACGCTACTGACAATAAACTTGGATACCGCTGTTCAATAGGTTTTTTTGCAAATAACTACGAGGTTCAAATTGATAATTACAAAATGATTTCTGGGCGGTGGAATGGATGTTAGCACCACAATGTATTGGTAGATTATAAGCACCGCGAACGCTTAGAATCAGTTTATCATTCTCTATTTGAACATCTTTTCGGGAACCCTATTTAACAAAGGCATTCAAGTATAAATTTGTTTGCCAGTTGTCCACTGGCAACAACTGATCTTACTGTCTCCACCGGCTTTAAGGCGTCAATTGTTGGGTCATTAAGACTGATGAACCGACCATGTCTAACCCACGCTACTTTTACACTCAGTTTATACCAATTATTCCGCAGTAAGCGTTCAAGTTTTTTTTAAAGTATTTTATCGTCAATTAAAATTCTTTGCGACTATCTATCTATCTATCCATATGTTTGTCTGTGTTTAAAATCACTTCTGTGTCAGAAGTGAAACGCGTTACCCAAAGCCTTCTCTAGCCGATTGCACTCAAATCTCTTTGCATTATGGGTTAAACGGTATCACGTGTATTATTGTTTGCTTCCTAGTTGTGTGGTTGCAGTAATGACTCGACAACTGATTGGATCATCATTAATCATGTTGTGTTCGGTCTTGATGGGATTAAGTTTTAACACTAAATAGCGCGTGACGTCTCGTTGTATCGTCCGTGGATTTTCAATCATGTGATATCTGTGTGTTCATAAGCTCCCTACACTGAACCACTCACCAATTTAGTCTACGATTTTGTAAATAAACCAGCACTTTCTGGAGTTGTAAGCGCGGTACTTTACAAGCGGTGACTAATCGACAATAATGCACATTATGCGTACACTTATCGATGCAGAGAAACGTCTGAATTTATTAAACAGTCTGCTATAAGCCATGCTGGTCTATCGAACATAGATGAGTCATACTGATTACGTAATTATCATGGACAGAATTACGCCGGTAGCACATATCAAGCGCTTAATGTCCATACAGCCATGGCAAGGTAAAAAGATGGGGAATGGTTGGATCTATAAAGCTATTGAACATGTAGAACGATTGCACACAGACACTTTCATAAGGTGCGTACACCTGGGGGTGCACGGATGTTCAATCGTGCAGTATTTCTGTGCTGTACCGCTAACATTGTGCTAAATTGATTGGCCACCGGTAGTGATCTCCATGCTGAAACACGCTGGAGTCTCACTGCCATTTTTATTTTCTTTCTATTTCTTTTGTCATATCTGTTTAGGCCTGGGCAACCTGACAGTATCTCAGCCCACGTGCAGTCTCTGACTGTGCGGCACTTTGCCTGGATCAGGCTTGTGCTTTCACATCTCTCTCACACACACACCTGGGGTCAAACACGCTTTCTATCAAGTGTTGTGAACGAGTGGAGTGATTACATGATTACAGAACGTTTACTGCTGTCTGTTGGACTGGTGTATCGATCCAGCGTACATTGTGTTTATCGTCCTGTTGCCTTGATGCGGACGATAGGTAGGTAATTAGCATCCTCATGAGTATTCCATTCGTGGTTGATAATGGAAACAAAAGGCCATCTCTTCATTCAGCCAATTTGGATACTTTACCTACAAAGTCCATTGTGGCAGCATTTTGTGCTGCACAGCGAACGCCAGCGCAAGTCAACATTTGAACCAGTCCATCTGGTATCCATCATATGGTATTTTGGGATCGATGGCTTTAGCACAAACAACGTGTCTGTTACTCAACCTGAGTGTCCTACAATAATGAAACAAACCGCTCTAACACAGCATTGTGGCAGTCATCCGTTACATACCTTCGGCGTGCGTGTCGACAGTGGATTTACATCCCAATCTCATGACACTTTCATGCCCCACATCATTTTGAATGAATAAACGACCGATTCGGGAGAAAAAATCTCTCCCGCATCGCTCACAACAATGTATGGTATGGTATGAAAGTACAAGCCTGATCAAGGCAAAGTGCCACATAGTCTTAGACTGCATGTGGGTTAAAGTACCCTTAGGTTGCCCATGCCTAGACAAATATGAGAAATGAAAATAGAATACAAATATATCTGGCAGTGAGACTCCATCATGTTTTCGCATGTAGCTCACTGCTGAAGGCAAATCAATATAGCACGGAAGTACTGCACGGTTGTACCCCATACGCTGCTGACCGGCGGCAGTCGCACGCTGACCGCTTCTCTACGTTCAGCAGTCGAAAGCAGTGTGTGCTGTTCCACAGCTTGGAAATCACGCTTAACACCGTACATTCAAAGTGAGCAGTCAAGCTCTTCCCCACTCGTAGGGTCAGTGTCAAGAGCATTGTTATCTCTTTTGCAAACTTCTTTTGTTACTTTACTTTATTACTTACTTTTGTACGACTACTCCTCCTGGAAGGATGCAGTCGGCTTCAATGAAGGTTCTTGGGGGATTTGGGTCAACAAGCGGCGTCCAGCAACCACCGGCGTTTGTTCGAGTCAGCTTCTCTAGCCTTTGCAAAACCAAACGCGACCTGCAAAGCAGCAGGGAGTTGCCGGAAAGAGGTGGTCTACCAGAGTCTGTTCCAGGTTTTTCCTCAGGGTTTTCTCCCGAAGCCTTTCCCGCGATCGGGTATCCCACAAGGCAGCGGAGGTTTAAAATCAGGGTTTTCCTTCCCTTAGATGAAATGCCCTCCCAGGCTAACGAGCTACATCTGCCCGAAGCAAACTGGGTTTCAGGCGCCAGTCACTTCTTTGTAGATCAAGTGCGGTCTGCCGATTGGTCGAATTCCAGATTTTAGCTCATCGTAGAGTAACATGTTTTGAAATACGACCATTTTCCCTTCTCAGCCAGCGTAGGCGGCGGTGTCGTAGCAGGGAAAACATACTCTGTAGACTATCTTTAGAGAGCAATTTAGCAATCGTTATTTTGTCTATTCACGTTATGTTCAAGATGCGATGGAAAGCATCCAGTAAAGCATTGTGTGCTCACGCGCTTCTACATTGAACGGAAATATATGAAAAACGAGTATATTTTTATCAGTTGCTTTCAAGTGCGCTCATTGAGTTTATGAGTGCCAAAATGCGCGTCAACACATCATATCAAAGCTGAAATTACATTTCCACGAAATCTTTCTTTAGTTAATATAGCAGTGCTAAAATTACTATCGGTATTTTTTAGTTTCACCTCATACCGAATGAGTTCTTCTGGTTAGCACGAGTCGCGGTGTCAGTAAAATGTTCACCATTTGACCCGAAAGCTTGAATAATTCATAGACTGGCACACTGCTGTAATTCCAATCTCCTTGAATTTAAGCGCACAAAATGCATCTTTCAAACTCGGGAGTGTGTTGTAAGTGGTGTGCTACGGTGTTGAACTCACATCAAGGTTACGGCATGGAAGCCTGACCATCTCCAAGCCGGTTTGCATCTCGTTTTCCGTTTCAAAACGGATGCTTGAAACTTATGTCTATTTTAGAACATATTTGGTCTTATTGGGTTATTGTGGATAGTGGTACGATTAAATTCAATTGTAATAATCATTGAATACACTCAGATACTTTGTTATTTTCATCTTAATAAATGTAAGGGCAACTGTGATCCAATATCATTTAAACTTTATTAATTTATCCCACAGCAGATAAAAGGAGAAGGATTTAGGAGGCTACATGTGGACAGAAGTGCAAGAGCAGGTTCATAGGATTGTAAGCATAGATTAACATCAACCCGACAGTATCCGTGCAGCCTTAACTGCAATTCATCTTAACGAGTTTGCTTGCTACATCAATTGACGACATGCAAGATTAAAATCAGTCATTTTAATAAGCTGCTTACGAAAGAGCCGCCAAGAAACTCCATCACATCTCTGAGAATTAGTAAATAGAGAGACGTCACATGGTGGAACCTCACCGATATTCAGTTTAGCTGTCGTAACCTTTAGCTACTCGTGAACCAGTTTACATGGGCGTTTTTACAATGGTATGATTCGAAGTTGGGCGCGATAGACAAAACATTTTTATGAGACATCGGTTGGGCTTTAGCATATGAGAGTTCATATAAGTTACTTTACTTTTACTTTTGTGCGACTATCTCCTCCTGGAGGATGAGTCGGCTTCAAAGAAGATTCTTGGGAATTTGGGTACAAAGCGGCGTTCCCAGCACCACTCGGCGTTTGTTCGAGTCAGCTTCTCTAGCCTTTACACAACCAAGTGCGACCTGCAAGGCAGCAGGGAGTTGCCAGAAAGAGGTGGTCTACCAGACTCTGTTCCAGGTTTTTCCTCAGGGTTTTCTCCTGAAGCCTTTCCCGCGATCGGGTGTCCCACAAGGCAGCGGAGGTTTAAAATCAGGGTTTTCCTTCCCTTACATGAAATGCCCTCCCGGGCTAACGAGCTACATCTGCCCGAAGCAAACTGGTTTTCAGGCGCCAGTCACTCGCCCCTTCTCCTGTTGGTAGAAGCAGTTCCGCCGGGCTCGGAGAGCCACTCGTGCAGGCCAGAAGATGGACTTAGTTGTCAGAGGCTATTTGAGACGCATGCCATATGGGAGCATTTTATAAACAGTGGGAGCTTATCCCCACTGCCAACCCGGGCTACGACAACCTTTGGAACCTCATATAAGTTAACAACCACCACGATTATGAAGCAACCTGGCAGCATCCCAGTGGCGCTGCTCGGCAATGGCATCGACGCAATATCATTTAAACCACTAGATTTGTATACAAATAATGCCAATATCGAAGCTCTCTTACATAGTCATGAGCACTTGCCAGATTGTTATTCGTAAATAACCTCCCTAGTTGTATATTGCTGGCAGAATGCATGACCCTCCAGCAAATTACGTCCACTTTAATGCTGATGTTGGCACAACCATCGCGATGACTGAATCGAGTAATAACGCCGTAGTGAGTGGTTGCTTTTGTTAATCATTTGTTTAGCCCCATGGGATCAAAATTCAACTCTACAAAATGACCGCAATTTTTTTATCATAACATACGTTCCATTGTAGAACCATATCCACAGCACAACTGCTTTATTTTTCATCAAATTCCTTCATGACAGGTTTGACGTACTAGAATTTGACTACGCGATTATTTTTGTATCTCGTTACCTAACTTTGACCAGCTCTTTCTTAGGGAACACCAGTCACACCGTTGTTTCTGCTTTACCGCGAAAAGTAAATCACCTCAAACCAACTGAATTTTCATCGAATCCCACAATAACATGCTACCATTTTTACTAGATAGTGCGCTCTCTTGTAATCGTATAATTTGAATAGCTCTGAGACGCTAATCTTAGCGCATTTGATTCTCAAAGTTAGATGTATTGGTACTAGTTTTCTTTACCCACACCTATCTATACGCTACAATTAGCATTGTACCGGAAACGAACTGCCACTGAGAACTGGATAGGATATGTCCATCAAGTGTTGAATTTTGGTTTCTCGTTGATGGATTCCTTTCCGCTTTTAACTTTCTTCTTCGTTGTTTTTTCAGCACGCTTACCATTAATCAAGGAGTTGGAGGCAATCGCCGGGCTTATATGACCGTCTTTATCTAGCATTTAAGATTGTTTAGTATTATTGATTTATATAAATGCATATTTTTACCGAAATACCGGTTCTCCGAATTGCTATCGGGAAATTTTAATGCGATTTTCACAAACGCTGTCTGGTCGCTAAGTCTGATGTGTGTGTATGATGTGAAAGCACAAGCCTGATCCAGGCAAAGTGCCGCACAGTCTGAGACTGCACGTGGGCTGAGATACTGTCAGGTTGCCTAGACTTAGCCTGATGACGCTTTATCGGTCAAGAAATACGGCTCATGTCGGCTGAAGCACCCCAATACCCCGTGTGACTACTGTTCCCGCGTTCACTGATGCTCATCTATTCGAATTAAGGTGGCTAACGGCATGGAAAAAAGATGATTATAGCTACGTATAAATAAAATTTTGTATCTCAAAAAGTGTTCAACGTAATTATTTGAAATTTGATGTGCTGTTTGCATATATAAACATGTATTACTGTTTTAGATTTTATGTGTTTTCCTTGTAAAACAAAGGTTTGTTAAGTATTTTATAAAATAATTTTTTCGACAAAAAACATTTTGTCCATCTTAGTGTGGGCAATGAAAAAGGTTTAGATTAGATGCAAGTTTTTGCATGAAATTTCAGTGTATAGCGTGCAATGAGATGCAAAAGAAGATAAGTCAACCGTGTTTGGGTAGTTGTGCATGCGATAAAAATATTCTTGTAAAGGTTTGCGTAAGAAAAATCCACTTACAACCAACATCTGTTCAAAACACTTTAAGTACACTCCTCGGCAATTTTACATACACATTCTTATTTTAATCTTTTTATATCAACTTTTACTACAAAAATTTTCGAAAGCAAAATGCACACCGCGACTGAAATTCAACATTTGAGAAAAATCAGTTTGAAGCCGAAGCTGTGGGCCAACGAGAACGCGTTTCCGCATGAAAAATGCTCTCCATTTTCGCGCCAATTGTGCCTTTGTGAATGAACTTTTCCACGTGGGAAATAGGTTACTTTCAAGCCTGTTCCTTGACCTTTCAATCGGGATACAACATGGCGGGTTTCGTAGCGAAACTGCCCGTAACTATATGAAAAAATATTTCAAACCAGTCCTTCAAAAACTTTTATTTTCAGAGAAATAAGTATTTCTAGACAAAATAATTTATGGTACCGGATAAAATATACATCAAAGTATCATTTTCTGAAAAAACTCAAAACACATTTTTTGAAGAAAATACCGGGCCGTTAGCCACCTTAAGGACCTAAGAGAGATTCGACAAGGCGACGGTTAATAGGAGCTGAAGCAGCTTTTGGGTGCATCGTAGGCTGCTTATTTAAAGTGCGCTCAATAGAATTTCAGCTCGAATTCGGGGCACCTTGATATGACAAAAGATTACTTCTGAAATCCAGTTTGAATTACAGGCAGAGATGATACGTTTGTATCTAATTTGGGTCAATGTTGTCTTGGTTCGTCTTAGAAATAAAAAAGCGCTACTGTCGACGCTGAAGCACGATCATGGTCTGCATAGGAACGTCAGTAATACGTGTAGCCACCCGAAGCCTTGTAACTGCTTTTGTTAATTTTCGGCACCACTGAAATCTCGCACAACATAATCTACTATCACCGGGTATTCACTAGGCTGTGGCTCCCGGTTTTCTGAGAGAGGTCCAACGCTATCCAAGTCAGCGGACAGGGTCAGTAAACACATTCAAGTAGAACCAACCTACTGAAGTACAGTTAAACTTTGCTGACATATGGTGAACGTACGCGCTTTTTGTGAAAGTCTCCTGTCTGACCTTCGTTTGGCGGCCTTGGGACAAAGGATAATACGTGACGATATTGTTCTGCCCAAAACATTGTTCTCATATACAAGCCCTTCAACGGCTAACATCGTGCTAAATTGATTGGCCAACGGTAGAGAGCTGCATGCTGAAACATGCTGGAGTCTCACTACCATTTCTATTTCTATTTCCCCCCTCATATCTGTCTAGGCTTGGGCAACCTGACAGTATCTTAGCCCATGTGCAGTCTCTGACTGTGCGGCACTTTGCCTGGATCAGGCGTGTGCTTTCATACCATACCTTCAACGGAATTCTATAATCGTTGTATAACAACCAAGTATCCATACTTTGTTGTTGTAACTCTGATCTATGTGGTGACAAAGCATCAAACTTGATTACCCACGTGGTTCAGAAAACAATCAACTCATGATAGTCTCAAACTGTCCTATCAATCAGGACAAAACTAAAGTTAGGGCAATTTAATAGTAAATATGCCTAAATGCTTGTAATATGTGTAAAAAGAACCTAAGAAGACCAGTGTAAAAAACAACATATGCCGCAAATAAAATAAAAACATTCTTAGAAAATCTACACATGATATCAACAAGATAAATTAAGCCGTAGTTGTTCAATAGAAGTTCCCTTTTGTAAAGGTATCGTGAAGCAAATGGCCTCCGAGAAAACGTTTGAGAAGGTAGTATGATGTTTTGAACGAGTCTTTCTAGAAGATTGACTTTTCGAGAGATCCTCATGTAGTGGATGGGAATTATCATTGATTTACAGTACATCCTGCACATTATTCCGGATGAATATGTCGAACCGTTTTACCCTTTATACCATCCTATAGCAAAGAGTTGATACACAGATGCGATCATTGTAAGCTTGATATAAGTATCACAAATAAACTGACAGGATGAGCTTTTTAAGCGAGGCAACGCCAAATATTAACTTTACAACAGAGCACTATGCTCTTGAACTAGACTACTCATGCTGTAGCTGATTTGTGAAAGAAATTGTGTTTCATATCCAGAACAATCACCTGTTTGATTATCGAAAGTATTTTTAAACACCACAGATGTTATAGGCTTTGAGCAATATTGAACAAGGAAATTACAGTCAATAAAACAATTCAGAGCGAGATAACATGACGAATTTATTTAGCTTTATTTTAAGTGTCATCGAAATCATTATTAAAAAGTGAGTCACATCCTGAATGGGCGATTGTTTATGCGGACATATCATCAAATGAATGTCTGTTGATAAAAATTAATGTCGTTGATTGTGCTCATTCGTCCTCGCCGTGGAGAGTTTCTTTGTCGAAAAGATATTCTCCAAGTCCGGGCCCCACTCGGCGCAAGTTTGTCACGTAATCCGAAAGTTCCTTGATTGACTCTACTTGTTCTTTCAGGAAATTATCTGAGCGTTATAAGAAATAAAAAGATCATTATTATATCCCGACCCAAAATCCATGGTACACGTCAGGATGGAGAAAAAACTACATGGAATGGTGGTAGAAAGGTACTATTTATAGATAATCAAAAGCGATGAGAGCCTAACAATAGCGTGTTTTAATCAGGAAACATACGTGGATATAAGCCGTACATCAATATAAAATGAAAGGTGCCATTATCGGTTTACACCAAATAAGTTGAGGTTGTCACAAATGCCAAGATGAATTCAACTAATGAAACCCACGAGGAGTATAGCATATGCCTTAATAATGGAATTTTGCATTATTTCATAGTGAGTTTTTCTCTTCCAATCACAACATCCAGAAAATCCATTTACTTTCTTGAAAACGCACACTGGGAACATTATACATACTACATACTTGCACGGATATGCAATCGTGCAGTACCTTGTGCTGTGCGGCTAACGCCGTGCTAAATTGATTGGCCATAGGTAGTTAGCTGCATGCTGAAACAGGCTGGAGTCTCACTACCATTTCCTGTTCTGTTTTCTTCCTCATATCTGTCTAGGCCTGGGCAACCTGATAGTATCTTCGCCCACGTGCAGTCTGTGACTGTGCGGCACTTTGCCTGGATCAGGCTTGTGCTTTCATACCATATTATACCATACCATGGGGAAATTCTCAGAGCTTATAGCTCTACCATAAAATGTAAAAATAAAAAACGATATGAATCACGTTTGAAGGAAACTACATCCTGCGTTGGTATTTTATTCAATCTTGCGGATTAGGTTATTTGTAGTTTCGGTACAAAATACGAACGATTTACCTTAATAGTTAAACATGTATGAGAGCAAAATTCCAACATACTTGACTACGATGTTTGCTGAATTACAATACAAAATACTGAAATGCTAAATTAACTGTTTTTTGTTCAATTTTGCTAGATGTACTCTGCGCAGTACAGAAAGAACGAAAAATTGCACAAAGTATAAAAGCATGGTAAATTAAATTGACAATTATGAAACAGGAATTTCAACTATGGTTGTCGAAATTTACCTTCAATAAAATGTGAAAACTGAGAATCATTGTGCGTTTTAGCAACGCTATGCAATTCTAGCAAACTTTTGTTCACGGATTTCATAGTGAGTTTTTGTCTTCTAATCACAAGATCTAGAAAATCCGTTTACTTCATTGAAAAAGCACACGGGGAACATTATGGGGAAATTCTCGGAGCTTATAACTCTACCATAAAATGTAAAAATATAAAACGAGATATGAATCACGTTTGCAGGAAACTACATCCTGCGTTGGTATTATATTTAATCTTGCGGATTAGGTTATTTGTAGTTCGGTTCAAAGTACGAACGATTTACCTTAATAGCGAAACGTCATGTATGACAGCAAAATCTCAACTTACTTGACTACGATGCTCAATTACAATAAAAATACTGAAATTCTAATAATTTAACTGGTTTTTGTTCAATTTTGCTAGATGTACTCTGCGCAGCACAGAAATAACGAAAAATTGTACAAGGTATAAAAGCATGGTAAATAAGAGAAAATTATGAAACAGGAATTTTAACTATGGTTGGTCGACAATTACCTTCAAGAAAATCTGAAAACTGAGAATCATGGTGCGTTTCAGCAACGCTATGCAATTCTAGCAAACTTTCGTTCACGGATTTCTCCAATTCGAGAGCAGCCTCCATGGCAGCTAACCCACTATTCCAAACAGAAGCTTCGGGTGCAATGATATTTTGAAGCATTATACGACCACCACGCTTGTTTTGATATTCCATTAGCTGAAACTATCATGATAAAATGTACAAACCTTTTTGGCATGCTCGCGCTCTTCATTCGATTGCTTCATAAAAAACTTATGGAAACCTGGGAGAGCAACATCATCCCGTGAAAAATGATATGCCATTGCCAGATACACATAACTAGCATTAAGTTCCATATTTATTTGTTTGTTGATCCCAGCTTCACATTCAACGCGAAAACGTTGACGACAAAGCGACGAAGACATGGTAAAATAAAAAATGAACGTAACCTTGAATCCAGTGCGAAATATAAAACGACCAATATAAACAAGGTATTTTGAGAAGAATATAAACAACGCATGGTATTTTTTTCAATGTCAAAAGACATAATTTCAATCATTCATATAACTAAGGGATTTAGGTATCCCGCATAATCTAATATCTCGCTAAATTATCTGCAATGTGCATTATTGGAAACATTATTTCGTTGGTCAACAATTTCCTATGTGGTCGCACCTTCTATGTAGAAATGAAATAGTTACCATTCACGAATTTTTTTCATAGGGGTTATGCTTGAACATGTTTTTTGGAAAATCACTATTACATATCACTATTATATAAACAAAGTAATATAATTTATAAAACACTGTAATATCTACAGGGTTCCAAGGTTGTCGCAGCTGGGGCGGTTTTGAGGATAAGCTCAAACGTCCAGTAACGCTCCAAAGGCATGGGTCTCATATAGCCTCTGACCACAAATCCAGCTCCTGGCCTGCAAGCGTGGTCTTGTGTGACCCGGCCGAACTGCTTCTACCGTCAGGAGAAAGGTCGAAGGCGGCTGACTGGCGCCTCAAAACCAGCATGCTTCGGGGGGGTGGAGCTCGTAGGTCCATGAAGGCGTTCCACATGGGGGGAAACCCATATCTCAAACCCCCACTGCTTTGTGGCTACATCCAATCATGGAAAAGCCTACAGGAGTCAACCTCAAGGAAAAATCAAGAGCCGGTGTCCCGTTAGGCAATCCGAAGTTCTATTCCACTTCGTCTTGCCAACTCCTGCGACGGCATAGGTGTCCAAAAGTATCAGCTTAGATGTTCCTTTGGATCCGATGGTGCCGCGGAGAGGGAGCAGTTGCAGCGTGGGCAAGAGCTAGTACTCCATTTTGAACTTGCTTAACGTACATTACAACGAACCAATGGAGATGACACTCCGTTCCTCTTTAACGGATAATAACACGGGAAGCAGCAGATACCGGTTCAAAGCTATGGATCGACTAGCGTAGAGCTCAGCGCCTGGGGATGCTTCAGACGGTGGGATATAATTTCGGGTATCATTGGACGACAACCGCTGGGCAGACCTAGTCAATAAGGTGCGTCTCGCCACGGTCTGCTATCCTTATTAGGTGAATGGGGATTAGGAATCAACCGACAAGCAGACTGCATTTTTACGCACCAGAGAAACAAATTAACAAACAACAAGATCACTTCTGAAACTGGAAACCTGGAACGTCCGGTCCATGCTACCAGGATTTCATATCGACGTCTCGAATATAAGAGCTGTAAGAAAATCAGTTGTGATTAACAATGAGCTAAAACGGCTAAAAGAGACGCGATTACTTAACACTGGTATGCTAAAAAATAGATTACACATTTTTGGAAAGAAAGGTGTACTAATGAGCCTAGACTGCATGGAGTTGAGTTTGCCGTGCTAAATGGACTACTAAAAGCTGCAGAACCGAGCAGCATTAGGGGCGAACCGATTTGGACTCTAAATCTGAAGCGCATTACTTATACCATTACGTTGGTAAACGTCTATGCACCGACGCTGTCTGCGACGCCTGCTAAAAACGACACTTTTTATCTTAACCTCACTACAAACCTCGAAAACGTGCCACAAAAATTATGTAGTGGTATTGGGTGATTTCAATGCCAGAGTTGGTGCAGAATACGAGTCTTGGTAAAAATGTCTTGGAAGGTTCGGAGTAGATAAAAACCAATAAAAATGGACAACGCTTTTTAGAAATATGCACACAGTTCAGTCTTTGTGTCAGTAACACTGTCTTTCAAATAAAACCACAGCATAAATTATCTGAGAAACATCCTCGCTCTAGGTTCCATAAGCGTACCGTTACTACTCCATATTCCACCGAATCTTCCAACAATGGAAAAGAAACGATGGAATTGGATGAGGTGCCACAATAGTTGAATGCGCCTTCAACTTCACCTTCTTCTGTGAATAATTCAACACAACCTATTATTTCACCCAAAATTCCAACTAAAATTATTACATCCCCTCACTTGAGGAAAAGAACCATCTTACCGAAGTTTCGACAAACTAGTGCGTTATTGCCTGCACCACCTCATTTCAGGAATTCTTCAACTTTTGACAATAGAAATACTCGGAACTTTAATTGTCGTATAATGCCTTATCCATTAGATCGGAACTTGGCATGGCAATTCCATCGACCAAGTCCGCAATACCCGAGCCCATTTTCGAATTATTACAACCCATCACAGCACTTTTTTAACCATATTAGCTGGTCCCCCGACACCAATTTTCCATATTTTAACTCATTTAACACTCACTCTACTATGTTCCCTTATTCAAGTATGAGAAATTTTCAAATCCCTCCACAAAGGCTTTTAACCTAAACCAACATGCTCCACATAATAATCAAATACATAATAAGCCATTTTCTGATCATAGCCCCTCATCTCTTAGATTTATTCTTATCAATGCTCGATCCATAACTAACAAGATATTAGCTTTACGTTCATATCTTCTCTCTAATCCCGCTGATATTATTCTTATAACTGAATCTTGGACAAAAAGGAACAATCAGACTGTGAACTTCTGATTCCAAACTATCACATTTTTAGAAAAGACCGCGTTTCAAAACGTGGAGGAGGTTGCCTTGTTTATGTTCACTCTAACCTCCAAGCTAACATCATCATTTCATCCGTCTTTGGTCATATCGAAGATTCTATCTGGCTGGCACTACCGGCTTTTGATCTCTTACTTGGATGCATCTACTATCCACCAGCTACTATTTCTTCAACGCTTCAACGCTTGACTGATTGTTTCATAGAAGCCTCTGTCCACCCTTGCCGTTATAAATTAATTGCAGGAGATTTCAACATGCCTTCACTCAACCAGGTAGAATGCAATGACATAAATCTCAATTCTTTTTCCAATACCATCAAACTATTAGGTTTTACACAGTTTGTTGATAAACCAACGCGCAATAAAAATATCCTCGACCTTGTCTTTACTTTGAATATCACACCTTCAAACCTGAACGTATCTCCGTCATTTTTTAATGGAGATCATAACATTATATCTTTTGAATTGAGTTGCAATAGCATAATAACTAGTGTTAGAAAGCCACATATAATTACTCACATAGATTGGAAAATCTTTAAAAACCTCATTAGAAACGAAGATTGGACTGAATTTTTCCTTTCTGACAATTTTAATGTAACCTCAAAAATCTTTCATAATAAACTTGGTGACTTACTACAGAAATCTACAACCAGACATGCTAGACACCCTAAACTGAGTAAAGCTCATAAGTTAGAGAAACGCATTGCTTATTTGACATCATATGCTCGTAATAAGCATGCCATATCTTCTCTTTTGCACGCATATGAACTATCTGACAAACAAGTACAAATTATGAACCATAAACTGATTTCTGATGAGTCTACAGCCCTCAAGTCTAGTAAAAAACAGAAAGCATTATCTAAATTAATGAACGCTAGAGCATCGGAAAATTCAGATAAGATAAACTACATCATTAAAAAGGATCAACATGGTGATAATTGCACAGTAATAACTGAGCCTTTTGTTATTTGCGAAGAATTTCTTTTATTTTTCAATGCTTCATATAATAACAACTCTTATCCACAGGTAATCATACACCCTACATGCAATACGTTAGACGTAATTACAATTAACACCCTTGACATACGTAAAGTTTGTAATCAAGTTACAATCTCCTACAAACCTGATGAAACGGGTTTCGTACCAGCAATATGCAAAATTGGATCTGAAGACTTCTTCTTATTACTACTCAATCTCTTTAATACGTCTATCAAATCAGGAACTTTCCCCTTAGAATGGAAACATTCCGTTGTCATTCCGCGACATAAGTCCGGATCACTACATACAGTTACCAATTATCGACCCATTAATCACACACCACTTCTAGCTAGAATATTTGAGAAGCTTGTCAGACAGGCCACCCTAGCATACTTGACACCAAACTATTTCATATCAAACCAGCACGGATTTCTCAACAGAAAATCTTGCGTCACTTGTCAACTAGAATTTTTAAATTACGTGACACAATCACTAGATTCAAACCTTGGAGTCATAGTTGTATTCATTGATATTATGAAAGCCTTCGACAGGGTCCCGCATAATCTACTCCTCGCAAAATTATCTGCTGTAGGTATTACTGGAAACCTACTTTCGTGGTTCAAATCTTTTCTTACTGGTCGCACCTTTTCGGTAGATATAAATGGCTACCGTTCTAGAACTTTGCCAATTCCAAGCGGAGTCATACAAGGAAGCGTTCTAGGTCCACTACTCTTCTTGATATTTATCAACGATATACTATCTGTCATAACACACTGTAAGATCTTTTTGTTTGCAGATGATATAAAAGTCGCCATAGCCTTTCCATCTAACCAGACTAACGACTTTATATCAAAATTGAACCAAGACCTGGATGCTCTCCTTCAATGGAGTATTCGAAACGGTCTTGAGTTCTCCACCAATAAATCAACTTTCATAAATTTCAACTGTATCATACCAGAAGATTCGATCATCCTAAATAATACACCACTACAACCAGCACAATGTGTACGTGATTTAGGTTATCGATATTCTGGATCACTTACATTTCATGAACAAATATGCTACTTAATTTCTAAAACAAAAAAGAATATAGGTTTACTTCATAGATTCATCTCTCTGCCCCAGTGCAAGCTGGAACTTTACAAGTTACATACACTACCTTTATTAGATTACTGCAACATTATATCTAGTAACATTACTCGGTCTGATAGCTATGCTTTAGAAGGCATCCAACGTTCTTTCACACGATCCATTACCACCAGTTCGGATAAGCATTCATATAAGGAAAGATGTCAGATCCTAGGATTGGAACCATTATGGTTTCGAAGAATAAAACAAAATCTTATACTCTTTTACAGAATATTGAAAAAAGATATGATCGACATTGATTTACAATTAGATTTCAAAAACTCTGAAGTATATAATCTTCGACACAAAAACAAAATATGTATACCGAAAATCCACAATCGTATACGAAAAGATTTCTTTATTTATAAATATTCTCGTTTATGGAATTCACTTCCTAATAATATAAGATTGAGCACTTCACAAAATGAATTCAAAAAGCAACTCAACTCTTTTTTATCTCCGGAAAAATTAGGTAAGCTATTTCTAATTAATACAACTATAGATAATTTATACTTATACGGCATAAAAGGCTTTTAATATTTTTTTAGCAATAAAAATTTTAAAGTGACATATAACTTTTTTCTTGAGAATTTACTTTTCAGAATTATTGAAATTCAACAAAATACACTCTCGCAATTTTTGAAAGGGCGATGCAACTCATATCTTCGTAAACGGATGGAGTGAACTCCTTATACAATTATCTGCGTTTGAAGTTGCATTTGGAACATCATAGATGAATAAACATTGCGGCCCAGACCTACCCAAACTGTAATTAACCCATTTTAAACAATTACTGTCGTATTCGTTAAAAACGTGAACCTTTATCATTTATTTTTCCGATATTCTATCAACTTTATGTTTTAAACAAGCTACCATGTGTACAAATGTTATCAAACTATTTTTTTACGGTTGTTGACACAAAAAATTTTTTATTTATGTTTGACCTTAACATTTGTATAATTACCGTTTTATTTGTACTTATTCATGAAAACAAATGATCATGCATGGTATGACTTGGTGTATCCAAAAATATACATTATTATTATTATTATTATTATTATTATTATTATTATTATTATTATTATTATTATTATTATTATTATTATTATTCTTATTATTATTATTATTATTATTATTATTATTATTATTATTATTATTATTATTATTATTATTATTATTATTATTATTATTATTATTATTATTATTATTATATGAAAAATTCCGGTTCACAAACGAGTCAACACTGGGACGCCAAATCTTCTACGAATACCCACGAAAAGACACTCTCCATTCAGAACTTATATTCGGCAATAATAATGTGTTACAACTGAACATTTTTGAAGTTTCTCTCTCTTCGAGATTCCTCACATCTTCAATGTTCCGGTCCATCGTTCTTCAATATTCTTCCTATCATGTTCCCCCTCACCCGATTTTCTTTTCATACAATAACTGCTCATATATTGAATTTCTGTAAAACTGATTGATTATCATTTACCTGGACCATTTTAACGAACGAAAAATTATCTGCACGTATGACCTTGAAAATGTTAATAATTATTGTCCATTTTCATGCTTTATGAATACAAACAACTTTGATAATTATCGATCATGCTTAGTATGCCTTGGAATTCCAATAATAAAATATTTATTTATTTATTCATTTATGTCTACATTGATGACGTCCTGATCGCCAGTTCTTCTCAACAGGAAAACGCAGAACATCTGCATGCTGTTTTTAGGCGACTTTCACAATTCGGCGTTGTGGTTAACCCAGATAAATGCCTTTTTGCTGTCGCTCCCCTCGAAATCTTAGGACATCATGTCGATCAAAACGGAATTCGCCCTGTGCTTGATAAAATTTTGTCCATCAATGATTATCCATGTCCCACCTCGCTTCGACAGTTACGTCGATTCCTCGGGTTAGTTAATTATTACAGAAGATTTATTCCAAACTGTGCTAACATCGCTCAACCGATGACTGATTTGTTACGCGGAAAGGAACGACAATTTAAAATGAATGCAGATGCTGCTGAATCGTTTCAGCGATTGAAATCTACACTGAAAGAAGCATCTACGTTATCCTACATGTCCAGGAATCCCAACGCTTCACTTTCACTTGCCACCGATGCATCACAAGCAGCAGTCGGCGCTGTCCTGCAGAAAAGTATTGACGGCGTTACTAAATCGCTTGCATTCTTTTCTCGTTGTCTACAACCCGCCCAAACCCGCTATTGTACATTTGGCCGCGAATTGTTAGCTATATATTATGCTGTTCGTCATTTTAGACATTTGCTTGAAGGTCGCGATTTGATTCTTTGGACCGACCACAAACCTCTCACTTTTGCGTTGTCGCCACAGCTGATAGGTATTCACCACGTGAGATACGTCACCTTGACTATATTTCTCAATTTACGAGTGACATTCTCTATCTATCTGCTTCTTCGAACACAGTTGCCGATGCATTTTCTCGCATGCAACTCACAGCACTCAGAAGGTCGAACTTCGATCTCAAGCAGCTAGCAGAGGCTCAGCAACATGACAGTGACATGCAGCACTACCAATCTTCGCCATCCCTCCGAGTCCAACGTTTTCCCATCCCCAACTCCAGTTTGACTGTTTTGTGTGATTTTTCCAACGAACATCTCCGTCGTTTAGTACCGACATTACTTAGGAGATCCATTTTTGAACATTTTCAATCCCTTTCTCATCCCCCATTCGTGCTACTCGTAAGTTGATCACTGATCGATTTGTTTGGCCGAACATGCATGCGGATATTCAAAATTGGACAAAAGGCTGTCTCCAGTGCCAACGCAGTAGAGTTCAACTCCATACTCTTAGTGCTCCAGGATCTTTTCCTCCACCAAGCCAACGTTTTTAGCACGTTCATCTCGACATTGTCGGTCCTCTGGCTACCTCTAATGGTTTCACCATCATTTTAACTTGTGTTGACCGTTTCAGCAGCTGGCCTATAGCCATTCCCATTACCGGTATTATAGCTGAGACCGTAGCGAAAAACTTTCTACAATACTGGATAAGTAATTACGGTGTTCCATCTACTATTACTACTGATCGTGGATCACAGTTCCAATCTACCCTTTTTCGTGAGTTGACTATACTCCTCGGCTCTAACCACATCAAAACGACAGCCTAACATCCTTGCGCGAACGGACTTGTTGAACGGTTCCATCGACAGCTGAAAGCAGCATTGATGTCACATGGTAATACTGAAAACTGGGCAGAGAACCTGCCAGTGATCCTTCTTGGTATACGTGCTACCGTCTTGAATCTTGAATCTTGAAGATATCGGATGTTCTGCAGCAGAGTTAGTTTACGGCACACCACTCCGTCTCCCAGGTGAATTGATCGCATCCCCTGACGTTGCAGCTGACATTACTATTCCCCACTATTTCAATCGCTTACGCTCCTTCATGCGTCAATTACGTGCCACCCCCACTCGCCCATACACCCGTAACGTTTACGTACCAAGTGATTTGCATTCATGCTCTTTTGTTTTCGTTCGAACTGATCATACGCGCAAATCCCTGCAAGCCCCATACACCGGTCCCTTCAAAGTCGTTAGCGGCTGTGACAAATACTTCGTCATCAAACGAAATGGTTCTCGAGATACTGTTGCAATTGATCGATTGAAAGCAGCTTTTATCGAACCAGTCTGCGACGAAACACCGCCTCCAGACGTTCACACCCCAAGTGGTACCCAGGATGTTGACCTTTTCCCTTTAACCCCACCCACTTCTCAGTCGACCCAATCAACCCAACCATGTAAACTCTCTCTTCCATCATCTGACTCACCCTCTCCAATTCACAAAACTCAATCAGGCCGGAGAGTCAGGTTGCCTGCAAACCTTGCAGACTACGCTGATTAACTATATTTTCGTTTCGAGCGTTTCACTCTCTTCTAGCGCTCTAGGGAGGGATAATATGGTGTTTTCATTATTGTATATTTTATTACAATAACCCTGCTTATTCCATTATTGTTTTGTTTTAATGATACATGTAAATATGTACACAATTTGAATATACGATTCACGCCGCGCTCGTGTTCTGCTTTGGGACAAGTATATCGTGTGTGACTGCCTGGGATTTGTATGCTGGTATTCGTTGCGAACTGTGTTCCGGTTTATTTTGTTCAATAACCAGAGACGTACTTTGTTAGTGGTGAAATCTCCGTTGGATCAACCGCTACAGATCCAGCTCATCAGAGCTGGAACTTTCCTTGAGCACTGCACCCGCTGTTACTTGTAGTTTGTTAGTAAGCATACTAAAAAGATTTTTATTAACAATTATCAGCCAGTGGTTTGTTTGAACTTCTGTCGCTTTGGACAAAATTGAATTGAGATAAGGGATATAGAAGCTTGACAACGCTATTTGGAAAAAATGATGTGTGTTAAATCTGATGACGAATTATTTACAGAAAATAATTTTGCCACCGAGACTCGAACCTGCGACCTCACGACTGCAAGGGTAGTGGTTTTAACTTCTACCTTCAGATTGCACGCAAACGCTTCGTACACACGATGTGTGGTGGTTCTCCTTCAACAATAGTGAGCCACTATTTACAATCCCCCATCAATACCTTCAGAGGTCTTGGCAGAAGCCTTGTCAACTTGAAGCTAAGTACTTGCGAGCTGTAGTAGATATGTGCAAGTTATAACAGTAAATGTTATATTGAATGCAGTACGAATGGACGAACTCACGGAAATTGACAGTTTATTGTCCGGTGCAATTATCCACACACATAAAAATTGATTCAACTTCAAAACTCCTGTGTCACGTCAATCAGGGACGAATAATTCGTAAAGCTTGAAGATCCGGTGACAAGTTGATCTTGCCGTTGACCGTCTCGATTCACGAACACCCAGCTGTGCAGCACCCCGAACAATAGCAGAACCAGGAGACGCGCAGACCAAAGTATATTGTCAATTAATGATTATTTACAGAATGCGATAAAAAGGATGAGTAACAACAACTCATTTAACGACACGGGAGATCAATAGTCTATGAGTGAATCGGACAAGAAAAAATCGATAGATCGATATGGCAGTATCGATTATCGGAACAAAACGATAATTTCTAAGTTACTGGATGAAAATGATACACATATAGGTATGTACAAATTGTTGATTACTGCAAGCATCGAGGGTAACTAAAATACAATTGGGAAGGAAGTGAAATTAGAGGTTGCTACAGAACTCCCCCCTAGAGCGTGAGTCAATGGATGAACGCTCGTTACACCGTTTAGGGCATGTATTCAACCAGTCTTGCGAAGAACCTTACTCTGCGGCCGGTACGTGTTTGACGGGATGAAGGAGTAGACAGAATGGATGAGGGTCGATAGGATGTAACATCACTGGTCGTCATAAGCTGTGTGGGTGGGGTCGAAGTGGTAGCTTCTTGTGATGACATTCGTTTAACGTAAGCGGGTTTGAAGCGGTCGATGCTAGCTTTGTCTTTATTACCGTTGCGTGGCTGAAAGTGTTGCTTTGGTCTTGAGCGATAAGGTGTTGGTTCAGCTTCGCCGGTAGTACGATTGTCAAGTATCCTTTTGCCAGTCTGTCTAAGTGTGGAGCCAAATTCGCGTTTTTCTGCTTTCAGCTTTTTAGGCGGAAGCCTGCGAGCTTTAGCAACACTTCGAGGCCCTTTAGTGACGATGTGATGATGAACATCGTGGGTGGGTTGCTCCGTGTATTGTGCTGGGCTTGTTAGGGTCGGAAAATCACTGTAAGTGGCATTGTTCGGGACGAAAATTCGAAGACCAGGTGAGGTGATTGAACATAGTTTACTGGACACGTTTAGTGACGTGGTATTGTCGTGTAGCCGTCGGTGCTGGAGATCGACAATGAGACCGTATTTCGTCAGAACGTCGATACCGATGATAGGCTTCTGAACATCAGCGATCAAGAAGACGAAAGGGAATTTACGTGTAAGTCCGAGATCGAGTTTTAAAAATTTCTCACCGTAAGTCAAAATTTTCGATTCGTTAGCCGCCTGCGGTGTGATGCTTGATGGGCGTAAGTCACGTTTTTCGCAGCTACGCGGTATAACGCTTACTTCGGCACCAGTGTCCACGAGAGAGTTAAGTTAATTCGACGCATCATATACATACAGGAGGCGACTGGTTGGTTTGCCAGGAGCAGCCGTCGCCATTACTGACTGGCAAGCTGGTTTCCCGAATTTGGTGGCTGTGAGTGCGTAAGGGTGTTTACAACCTGGACGGCATTCACGCCCGGTGTTATCGAAACGGCGATGGTAATAGCAAAACCAGTTGGTATTGCGAGGAAGAGAGCGACTTCTACTTCTGAATCGATGGCGAAGTAAGGATAGAGAGTTTCTAGAACGCTCCATGTTAGAGATTGTGAGCTGTAATGATGAGAGCTCTTTGGCCAACGTTGCCATGGCGGTTTCTAGCTCTAATATGTAACTCGCTTTGGCTGCCTGAATAACGTTGATTCCGCTTGAATTTTCGTGGATTTTGTCGGCGAGTTCAGCAAGAGTGTCTAGACCAACTTTATCGACAGATACTGTAAGGTTAGCTTTAGCACTGGCTGGTAGACAATTCAACCAGAGTTTTTGCAATACGGAATCATCCAGCTTTGAGTTACCCACGAGAGTACGCATGTGTCGTAGAAGTTGTGACGGAGTTCTATCCCCGAGCTCTACCCCGGCGAGCAATTGTTTTAACCTCGCCTCGTCAGAAGCCATATTGCGTTTGAGAACAGCGGCTTTCAGGGTGTCGTAAGGCGAATTTACTGGCATCGGATCAAGAACGTCTAAAAATTCTTTCGCTATATACGACGGCAGCTGAGATTGCACGAAGGAAAACATAGTTTCTTGTTTAGTGATGCGTCTAAAAAGAAACAATCCTTCGAGCTGAATGAAACAAATGTGTGGGTTTGCTGGGTCAAAAGCTGGAGTGTTGCCACCAATAACATTCAATTGAGAATCGCACGTGTCAGTAGGTTCGAAAGACATTATGGCAAGATTGAAAACAAATATATGGGAGTTCTGAGCGAGAAATGGAAAGCGGGCTTACCAATTATGTAGTGCTCGGGCTCACTAATTACGTAGTGGATATGTGCAAGTTATAACAGTAAATGTTATATTGACTGCAGTACGAATGGACGAACTCACGGAAATTGACAGTTTAGTGTCCGGTGCAATTATCCACACACATACAAATCGATTCAACTTCAAAACTCCTGTGTCACGTCAATCAGGGACGAATAATTCGTAAAGCTTGAAGATCCGGTGACAAGTTGATCTTGCCGTTGACCGTCTCGATTCACGAACACCCAGCTTTGCAGCACCCCGAACAATAGCAGAACCAGGAGACGCGCAGACCAAAGTATATTGTCAATTAATGATGTTTACAGAATGCAATAAAAAGGATGAGTAACGACAACTCATTTAACGAATTGTTTACACAACCAGTCATCTTCCTTCGCTGAACACACTAAAAAATTTGAGTATAAACCTGAGTGACATAAATAAATTATGTTAGGAATCAACTGTCAGTCTTAAACCTGAAACAGCAGACATACCTCCAGCCATATGCAAAATGGGTGGTAAAAACTTTTAACTTCTCCTACTTAACCTATTTAACGCATCTATTGAATCTGCTACCTTTCCGGCAGAATGAAAAAACTCAATTGTTATACCTAGATACAAATCTGGCTCAAAACACTTAGTTACTAACTACCGACCAGTAAATCATACAGCCTTTTTATCAAGATTATTTAAAAAATTGTAAAGAAAGCTATGCTTGAATACCTGACACCTAGTTTCTTTTCTAAGGCACAGCACGGATTCCCTAACAAAAGATCCTGCATTGCTTGCCAGCTGGAATACTTAGACTGCATCATAAGTTCAATTGAAATTGGCTTTCCAGTTATAGTTGTCTCTCTTGATATAACCAAAGCTTTCGACACAGTACCGCATAGCCTATTTCTATCTAGGCTAAGTCCATTTGGTATAGGTGGCATTCTTCATTCTTGGCTCACTTCTTTTCTTACAGATCGCACATACTGTGTTGAGGTTAATGGTCACAGATCGCGCACCTTGCCGATTCCAAGTAGCGTGATACAAGGCAGTGTTTTAGGTCCATTACTTTTTCCCCTATACATAAATGATGTACATACAGTCGTCTCTCATAGTAAACTATTCTTGTTCGCAGATGACATAAAAGTAGTAATTTCCTTCCCATCTTCTGGAACACAAACTTAATTGCCAGACTAAACAAAGATTTGGATGCATTATCCAAATGGGGTAAAATTAATGTTCTCTCATTTTCTGTAGAAAAATCTAAGTTTATGCCTTTAAGATGTACAATTCCTGATAACTCAATCCTTCTTAATGGTAATCCTATTCAAATTATCGATTGCACACGTGATCTCGGGTTCAAATATTCAGCATCGCTTACATTCAACGGGCATATACATCACGTGATCTCAAAAGCAAAGCAGAGTGTTATTATGATTAATAAGTTCTTTACTTTCCCACAAAATAAGTTAGAACTTTATAAACTTTTCACCATACCCCTCTTTGATTACTGTAATATAATATATAGCAGTATAAATAAAACCGATACCATCCTTTTGGAAAAAGTACAACGTACTTTTACCAAATCAATCACCGGATATAGCTCGAATCAATCATATAGAGAAAGATGTAAGCAGCTCTCGCTAGAACCAATATGGTTCCATAGAATTAGACACAACCTAATACTGTTCTTTAGAATAATATCTTCTGATAATATAGATATAAATTTGTCTATTCGCTTCCGACAAGGTTCTAGATATAATTTAAGAAATCAAGATAACCTAGTGGAATTACCTAGATCCTGTACGAAGGTAAGAAGTAACTTCTAACTAAATAAAAACACTAAACTCTGGAATATTCTTCCGAAAAACATAAGACTTTGTACCTCACCATGTGATTTTAAATCACATCTGAATTCGTTTCTCACAGTTGAAAAATTAATGAAACTTCTCAACCTAGATGTCTCATTAGATGAACTATACAATCATGGCATTGCTAGATATTAACAGTGATATCAGTTTTTCAACTTTCATGGTGAACAGTTACTCCGTCCCTTAGTATTTACTTTCCAGATTACCTCTATACATCCATATAAAAAAAATCAAAAAATCAAGGTCGCGCTTGGTTTGAAAACGGTACGTGATTGCCAAATATTTCATAATTACGAAAACGTCTATTTTATATCTCTCACTCTTTTGATTATTATTATATTTATACTATTTGAAATATGTATACTAAAACACCTATCTCGAAACGAATTAATTTACGTAAAATCCCCAAGACCAACAAATGCTCCGTATACTTAGATCAGAACACTTCCGTTATTTTGAATAAATTACGGAAGTTCGAATCCGAATTAAATGAAATTCGAAAAAACAACTCTTTTGTTACACAGGTTTGCAAGACATTACAATCATTGACTATCCAC